>JASVEB010000102.1:0-22663 GCA_036983795.1 Megachile lagopoda | reverse complement strand
AAAATTAAAAAATTCGGAAATTTGATAATTGGGGAATTTTGAAATTTTTTAGGGAATTTTAAATTAATTTTCATACTTTGAAATTAAGGTATTTGGAAATTTATAAATTTTGGTTAGAAATTTAAAAATGCAGGAATCAGGGATATTGGTAATCTAAAAATTTGGGAATTTGGAAGATCTAAGTACTTGAGAATTTAAAAATCGTAAAATTCCGAAATTTAGCAAATTCGAAAATTTCAAGACAAAAATCTGGAAATTTGAAGATTAAGAACTCTGAAAATTTGAACATTTAGAAATCTTCCCATTAAAAAAAAAACAGAAATCGAATAATTTCGGAACTTATAAATTGGATAATTTGCATATTTAAAACTTGAGAAATTAAAAAATTCATCATTCGTACAATAAATTAATCTTCAGAGAGGTTAATTCTCCAAATATCTCGCTTGAAATGTTATAAAGGAAAGGAGAAATGAAAATAATCAATACTAAAAAAAGTGCTTCACCGTTAAAATCCGTAACAAAGACAAGAAAGACTCAAGCACGTATCGAAGACATACAAATTCGTGCGATCGATGTAATCGCGCCAACAATCAGATTTGCTTTAATCGCCATCGATTCGGTGTAGCTTTGACCGTTAACTGACTCTTAGGTTAACATTTCCACGATCTGAGTCATAAGATGAGATCGTACACGATGCGACGGAAAAATGGTCGCCATTTGTAAACTTGTAAACGCGCGGCTCGATTTACTGGAAGCTCTTTGAAGCGAGCGTCCAACGTTTCACATTTTCGCGAACAATGCCGGTAATTTCACGCTGTTACTAGAAAACGTTCGTTTACTCACGAAACAACATGATCGTTTTATTATTCTTGGTACACCTGTCGAATTGCGCGCGACAATATACGAGAATTGCATGTTGTTTCTCTTCGAAGAAAATACGGCTCCAAACAAAGTCGATCATCGATGATATTCGAGTGTCGTCAAAACAGCTCGGTTTCCTTTATTTCACGTGTAGTTAGTGTGTGATCGTTTTAATGCAATTTATATTTGTACAAAAGCATTATAATATTATTACACAGATTTCTAAACCTTGATACTATTGGGACGAAGTGTAAATAGACTTTGTTTTTTAAAGAGAACAAAATAAAAGCTTTTAGAAAAAGACTTTCTGTTCTTTACAAATCGGCGTTTTGTTTAATTCCTTTTCACGAAAATAGTCGGCTCTAAATAAAACTTTATGAGACATGCGTACAATAGCGAAGCTATTTTTGAGGAAGCTGTTCCTCGTCAGTTTTACCGATTTAGGTTGAACAATACAGTTGTACCGCGAAATTTTGTTGAAAGTTTCAATAGTGTTCGAGAGAGTCGTAAATCTTGGATTTTCAAAGGGTCCCAAATACGAGGACTGCAACCCGTCATGTGACACGTGTTGAGAACCCCATGAAGTGTCGCTGCTTTGTCATTCTTTATGTGTAACTTCTTAGCACAATTTGGAGAAATTTTAACCTGACCAGTTAATATCAATAGATGGTTTAAGCCAGGGGTCGGCAACCTGCGGCTCAGTAGAATCATACTTGTGGCTCTTGAGTAGTTTAATAGTACATATTGAAAAATTAACTGCCATATTGCAATAGCCAAACAAATATAATAATCCTGCGCACACATCAAAATGCGCGGCAGATCGCATGCATGTAAACCTAGCTTTAGCTAACCTTGCTCTCCACACTCACCGACGCCACACTCAAAACCAAAAAGTGTTTCCGTTTTCTTTAATACGTTGACTTATGTTCTGTTACCACGCAAAATAGAATGTTTTGATTTCACAATCAATACATGTTTCACAGCAGATATTATATTATCTTTTCTAATACATACCGATGTATGTACTTATATTTGGCTCTTTAAAAAAATAATTTATCACATCGGGAAAAAATGGCTCTTAACTCCAGAAAGGTTGCCGACCCCTGTCCTAGTGTGCCAGCTATTCTGATGAAGTGTTATCGTTAAGGGTTAAACGAATAGCCTAAAATTTTTAGAATGGAAATGAAAAATGATCAGAATTTAAATGTCAAGTCTTACCGTCTTAGTCTTTCTACCTGTCGTCAGAAGTTCGTAATAAATAGATACTCTGAAATAAAAACGAATCTGAAGAATCTGAAGTAAAAGATAGTAATATTTCATACAGAAATGGGGAAAATTACGTTTTTACGTTATACTACAATAAACTACAATAAACTAATAACTATAAGATTTTATAGTATACTTAAGTAAGCAAAAAGAATTATTTTTTTATCAAACTCTAAATTGTGATAAAATTTGTAAATTGCATGATGGTAGTGAGTGCAACCACTCTGGTTAGACTCCATAAGCTTTTCAATAGTGTGCCATACTCCCCAATGGGCATTGACCTAAATACACAGCACGTTGTAACCATAAAACTACCCCAAAATGATGAATTCTTGTACAGCATGTATAGTCTAAAAGTATCCACAATTTTCATGACATTTTTAATGATCAATAAAAAAGAATATTTGAAACAAAGGTCATTAAATATTTTTGTCTGTAAACTGCAATACTATTATTTTTAAAAAATTTACTTTTTCTATAAAGAATTGAAGACACGTTAATTTTTCTTAATGGCAGTATTCTCAACAGAGGAATAAATTCTATGAATTATTACATTATAACCTTCACATGATCTCGAAATATTGATTCGATTATTAACATGGACGAATATTTTGTTTTAACTGAATTACATATTCGAAATTACTCTATTAGTATTAAATTACGTAACAAGTTTTTCAAACATAAGAGAAATAAATTAAATTAGCAAATTGTGTTGTATCCTATGTTCAAATTAATAATTGAATTCAAATTTTTTAATTCAAGGTCACGTAAAGGTCATAGTGCAGTACGTTGTTTATCTTGATGTTAATTGTTACTCTATCAAGTCAAAAATACTTTGCTAATAAAAAGAAAATATATTTACACTTGAATTTTATTGAAAAAGTAACTTTTCGAAAAATCTTATTCTTGTAGGGAGTTTAAAGGCAAATGCTGAATAACTTTCATCTTAAACATTTCTTTTTAAATTATTAAAGATGGTGCAAAAATAGTGGATATTTTTTAACTGCAGCTCATTGTAATTAAAATAACAATGAACCGTGTATGAAATACCATCATAGTATATTATGAAATTGTATTAAAAGACACTGTTTCTTCGTAAAAGCCTATAATAAATTTTAACAGAAAGAAAATGGTGGAAAACTAATTCGTAGCTGTTTTAATAAAGTAAAATCAAATTTATAAATATTATTTCTCTTCCACGTTTTTTGACATCATTTTTCATCTGTAGTATATTTTAACAATATTATTTTAGTTAAATACCAAAATATTCGTGTGTTCATAAGACTACGTAAAAGTCACCTTAAGAAACGAAAGAAGGATAAATAATTCATCATTAATATGAGATGAAAATTGCAAAATATTACACAAACAATTAATTTACATATGATTTACTTTTGAAATAATCTAAATAAATATCGGCAAATGAATTAAGAAATTGAATCAAATGATTTTTATTCTGTTTAAATACGGAATTGTTAGCATAACAAGAAGTTGCAGTATCCTGTCAAAATTAAATTGTATATTCAATTACTGTATCTTAACTATTATATTAATTATTGCATCTTCCACCAAATTATCACCCGCAGTATTCGCAAGAAAAAACGTATTCCACATATTTCTTTCACAGATCGATCGCTCGGAAAATTCTGCGTAAAAAGTATTAGGTTACAACATCAAAAAACCAACTTCATGAAATTATTTACCATTACGAATTTCAAATATTTCACAAATTCTTTGAATCCTAACATATAACAATGGTCAAACAATTACTCTTGCATTAAGAAAACAGAGGTGACCTTGAAACCTAAGAAGACCCTTGCCAACAAAAAACTTGTTACCATGTTATAAACCTCTCGATATAACTTTACAGAATAAACTTTCTTGTATCTTCACAAATTACGAATTAATGTGATCACGTTAGAGGGTTGATCCTCTATACATAAAATAAAAAAAGTACAATTAGTAAAATTATGTGACTACAATTAGAGTAGTCGGCGAGTGTAGCAGAATACCGGTACAGAATGAATGAAAATCAAAAGAAAATTCAATTTCCGCGTGAAATCTTTGAAATAACCCCTTTAAAGTTCACCGTTGCTACCAACGTGTGTGATCAATACTGTCTGGTTGGTGTACAGTTTGCCGCAAAGATCTACATTCTCTGCCAATCCCTCACCCTCAGATGGAGGAGGAAAGAGGGTGTGTGCTCCGGTGCGCAAAATCCACCGTTGATACTAAACTAGTAACGATTTTATCGCTTTCGACGTCTCTCCATTACTTTTTGGTAGATGGGCTTTTTTATGGTCGATAATGTCAGCTTCAAACTCGCGGCTTTCAAATTTTTTCTTATGTCATTATTTATTAGAACTTAAAGAGCAACAATTTTTGGCCAAAGTAAGCACTGTTTAAATCAATAATCTCTTGCTATGCGTGAGGTTTCGATTTCCCTGCGATAGAATTTGGATGAGTTCAAAAAATATGGAAATGTCACAAATTTAATAGACTGAACCATTAATTTATTTTAGTAAGTGCAATTTTTGGAAAATTTCATTTCAGAAACTGTTCGTAAATTTTACTACACGAATTCGATAAATTAGGAAAAAGCGTGAAATTTTCTGGCAAAGTAGAAAACACGTATATACATTTTTTGGGGGAAATTTAAAAACAGTCCATTAAATTTGTGACCTTTCAGTGTAGTGAAATTTACCAAAAATTGCACTTATTGGAAAAAATGGATTAATGAATTAATTTATTAAATTCATGACTTTTTGTGTAGGTACTTTGTTTCAAAGGCATGCAAAACTTGCCAAAAGAAAAACATAGAAAAAATATTGCTATTTCATATTTCATTATCAAAAATGAATTTCTTTAACGAAAAATCGATATTTTAAATTCAAACGGCCGCCATTTTGTTATAAATTAATTATAGCTCCGTAAAACTATCAATTAGCACCGCAAATTGATCTAAAAGTGGTCTCGTAAATCCGATTATGTCACAGACATTTTTGAACATATTGTAAAATTGTGAAAAGAAATTCGCATTATAATATGGAAAGCAGAAAATAAATGAATGTAGTACTGTCTCCTTAAAAATGTCATAAAACGGATTTATTGCAGTCGTCTTCTCCGTTCCTTCTTAACATCCATTATCATGATTATAATAATTTCTTAAGATTTTTCAAGTAAATGAATTAAGTAAGTTTATTAAGTAAAAGATTTTATAAGTCTTCAACTGTTATATAAATAGGTAGTGTAAAAAGGTTCTTTTGTAACTTGCCGATTACAGTTACTTTCCACGAATATGTCTATTATTCGTATATTTATATTCATTACACAATTTATTATTACTGAAATGTAATAATTATACATAAATTGATTCCAATGCAACGTCATGAAAATTTGTATACAATGACTTATTGGATTATAAATAAAATGAACATATACCGCGTTAAGTAGTATATACCTACAATGATCAGACAAGCATTTATCAAAAACTGTATCTACCAAAACTACATAATCGTACTAATACACATATAAGATGAAAATAATACTATACATATAAATAGAGCATCTCTTTTTACGTTATAGATTATTATAGATAAGAAATTTTCTCGTGTACAGTAAGATACAACTTAAGCTTCCTTTGCTAGAGGACAAAATATCTGAGTTTGAAAATTTTTTTATATCTAAATTTGGAAATTGCGAACTTTTAAATTCCCAAATTTTCAGATTCGGAAGTATCTAAATTACTATAGTGCCACATTTCCAAACTCCTGCACGTTCAAATATTTACATTCCCAAATTCTCATATCTCCAAGTACCTATATTGTTAAATTTTCAAGTTTCCAAATTTGGATAATCACAAATTCTTGCATTCTTAAATTCCTACATTACAAAATTCTTACATTTTCAAATCCTCACAATCAAATCTTTACATTTTCATATTCCTGTATTCTCTTTATCTCACATTCCCTAATTTTCACATTTTTAAATTCTTAATTCTCAAATTCCTACGCTTTCAAATCTGCACACTCTTAAATCTTTACAATCCTAAATTTCCACACTCCCAAATATCTACAATGATAAATTCCAACATTTCCAAATTCTCATATTCTCCAATGTCCAAATTCCTAAATATCTAACTTTTCAAATTTCTACTTTATCAAACCCCTACATTCCCAAATTTTCACATTCACATATCGCTACATTTCCAAATTCCTAAATACCTAAATTTCCAAATCCTTATATTTCTAAATTCCCACAATCAAATCTTTACATTTTCATATTCCTGTATTCTCTTTATCTCACATTCTCTAATTTTCAAATTTTTAAATTCCTACGTTTCCAAATCTCTACATTTCTAAATCCCCACGCTCCCTAATATCATTTCTAAATTCTTACATTTCCAAATTCGCACGTTCTTCAATTTCCAAATTCTTATACATTTAAGTTTTCAAATTTCTACTTTATCAAATCCCTACATTCCCAAATTTTCACATTCACATATCTCTACATTTCCAAATTTGCAGATCCCGTACTTTCAAAATCTTCAAATTCCTAAATTTCTGAAGTTTTCAACGATTTCGAAGATTTATGCAAAGGAATCAATCAAATATTTAAATAATAAATCAAAGAATTATTCAAAAGAAGTTTGCTCCCGAATGTACTGTGCATACTAATAAAACTAATACAACCAGCGACAAGTGTTTTACAAATTTTACACAAAATTCAAGAGTTCTAAAAAAATGCAAATATAACATAGAATTATATGAGTAAATAATAACGTGAGAAGACTAATTTTGGAAGACATTTTTTATATAAGAAATTTCAAATTTTTTAAAATTACATATTTATTGCGATACAAAGAATGTGGTTCTTGCGGGACAATTCTATGATGGAATTTTAGACATAAGAAGCTGGTATCCATTTCCCGACAATTTTCTCAGTATTTGGAAACATGTATCGATTATTCCCGCTACTGTAGGTATTCTTATTCGCTATGTCAAGTTTCTGTTGCGTTATCAATCTTTACGATGATTTCATACGGTGCTTTCTAAGAAGTTGTCCTAAGTAAACTATCAAAATCAATGAAAATGATATTAACACTTAACGGTCATACTTCATCAGAATAACATACCTAGCACACTGAGACCTTCAAAACCCCAGCTACTAAAAATATTTTTTACAAAGAAACTACTCATTGTTTTTGCTTGAGAAAAATTATGAATAATTGAAAGTTGTTTTAACATATTTCACAGCTGATTTCAGAAAATATAACCGTTGAATCTGAAAGAAAATTCAGAAACGTGAAAAAGTTGAAACAATGACGGTTTTTACAGGGAAATTCAGACCTTTTTTCGATTTTAATACAAAGAGCTAAAACTTTAATTGAACACTCTTGAGATATAACAGTTTGAGGGAAAAAATAGTAAAAATACCGAAGTTTTAAAAAAGTATATATTCAGATTTTCAGGATATAAAGTGGGTAAAATTGAAGCTAAATTGGCTGGGGTCATTTAGTACCTCAGCCTTAGCGTTAAGGGTTCAATTATAAATCAAAAATATCGATTCATATGCATAGACACTGATTAACACGTTGTCTGCCATATTGAGACACTTGAAAATTTGATTAGGTAGTACTTTACTTTTAACAAATCCTAACAAATATTCTCATAATGTTTTGTTACATTTATTATTCATAGTTTTAAATGGTTAATACAAATATTAGGTTAGTGGACACTCTTAGTTGATGAATTGCATGAAAATTTAACCCATTAACTGCCAAATTTTTATTTTTTATATTTTTAGTGTATTACGGTTGAAAATGGAATTAGGTTTGGTTAGATTTTACTGGTATATTAAGAAAAATAGAAATTTTTAACATTTTAATTGAAAAGTATAAAAATATGTTATTTTTTAATTGTACTATCAAGTAAAAGGATGTGTCAGTAACCTGAAACACGAATATTCCAAAAAAAGGAAAACAATACGAACAAAAAGTTCACTAGAAAACAACATAAGCATCAAAAAATAATTTTACCAGATGGATTATAAATTTATGTCAAATATTTTCAGAAAATAGGCAACCTTCAAACAAAAAATAATTATATAAGTAAAATGTAGAGATTTACATTTATCCTATTGCAAATAATAAAAAATATATATTCAAATCCTCGTTTGGGAATCGTGGTAACAAATGGGTTAAGCATCAGCCATACATGGATGACGTAGAAATTAAAGTGTTAAACCACAATTTATTTGCAGATATTTTTTATTTTTATACCCTATAAATTTTGAATTCGAATTATTGCAAATGTAAAAATGAAAATTAATAAAAAAATAATACATAGTTCTTACAAAAATTGCATAGATCACCGACTTTATTGCTTGCTATTGCAAATGACATGAATATCTAAAGTTAAAATTAATTCTATTAAAAGTTCGTTACTAAAATTATATTATAAAGCAGAAAAATAAATATAACTGTATAAATATACCCGACTTAGATCTCGTTAAAGTATTATGTTCTTTTATAACAATTAATTTAACGATCTTCATGTTTAGAAACTCATAAAATTCTCCAACGATTTCCATAAAATTTTGGGAATTATATTCTTGAAAATCGGTCAATGACAGTCGAACACTGAATTTAAATATAGAGTCATTTTTGTTCTTTTTTTGTTTTCAAGACTGCCAACTTTTTTTTTGTGTCCTTTTTCGTTTCCTTATGCCCGCGCTTGGTGGAGTCATCGCAAGTGTTATGTTTTATAAGCGTTACTTTTTTCCCTCCTTTTAATATTTACTTTTACATTCCTATTTTTGTAATACTCTTACACAGTATGTCTGAAAAGTAACGGAACTTTTTAAATTTAAGGAACACTATTAGCGACATCTATAAAAACGATATTGAAAACAGTATTCTTTCCCTACAAAACAAACCAATCGTTATTGGAATCGAGCAACGAATTGTAAACTTATAGTGTTTAAAGCGACAGAACCTTTCGTCACCGTGTCACAAAATCACGATGGAGCAAAGAGCGAATATTAAATTCTGCTCGGTAAAGCTCGGTAAAACTTTTACAGAAACATTTGAATTAATGAAAAATGTTTATGGCGACGATTGTTTATCCCGTACACGTGTGTTCGAGTGGTATAAGCGATTCCAGGATGGCCGTGATACTTTGGAAGACGACCCAAAGCCAGGTTTCAGGTTTTTCTAAATTCTAAACGATTCTAAAGATATTATACTTCGGGAATTCATTCCACAGGGACAAAATGTTAATGGCGAATATTATCTGGGTGTTATGGAACGTTTGTGGAAAAGAATCGTTCGTGTGAGGCCCGAATATCGAGCGCCAGGGAGTTGGTTTCTGTTGCATGATAATGCACCAAGTCACAAAACTGTCGCTGTTCGTGAATTTTTGGCGAAAAAACAAGTCTGTGTGCTCCAACATCCTCCATATTCGCCCGACTTATCTCCATGTGATTACTTCCTTTTTCCAAAATTGAAATTAGCCATGAAAGGAACGTTTTATGACACTGTTACACAAGTCCGAGCAGCTGTGACAAGGGTGATTGAAGCGATTCCGCAAAACGACATAAAAAAATCTATGTTAACATTGCCTGAGCGTGCCCAGCGGTGTATTGATGCGGAAGGAATGTATTTTGAATAAAAAAAATTAATTTTGGCAAAATAACTAATACTTTTCTTTTTATTTAAAAAGTTCCGTTATTTTTCCGACATACTGTGTATATTAAATAAAGTGTGTGTGTGCTGGCCGACCACAGTTCATTATATTTCCGTGAGCGTTCCTGTATAAATTCACAACATATATCGTTCAGTAGAGCTCAAAATATTTCGCAATAAAATTTAGAACTGCAATTTCTTTTAACAAGTTGTTTAACGATCAAACATTCGAAATGCAAAGAGCAAACATGTGGAAGCAGCGATTTAATGTGGTAATCTCGTGAGATGACGTCTAGCCAAAAACAAAACACGTTCTAGCGATTAAAATAGTCGGAGGAGTAATTATCGATGATTAAACAGTGTTTAGCGGCTTGTAATCGGGAGACAAAGATAATCGTGCGGAAAACAAATGTTTATTCTCGCAATCGGCTTCTTCTGCAGCCCACGATTTTTGTTTCATGTGAACCGAAATTTATGATCGACTCGTGCTCAAAAATAATCTCTTCTTTAAGCTGCAGAAGCTTTATAAATAAAATTGCGAATGTGTAGTGATGGTATGAGAGGACTTAAATTAGTTTTATTTTTAAAGACAAGTCAAACGTAAAATCGAATCTGTATCGATTATTAAATTTCCTAATGTAATGAATGTAGAGCATATGTATTAACTCCTATGTGGATGACGCCTAAATTTTATTAAGAATTTACTATAAATAAACTATAAACTATATATGAATATACTATAATATAATATAAAATAGTGTAATATAATAAATACATATAAAAATAATATGTAAACTATATTAATAAGGATTTATTTACTTATCTAATTGAAAATATTTACTTATTAATTACTTGGAACGATGAACAATAAATATCTAGAACATTTTTTTGCGGATCGTATAATTAAATTTCTTTAATTATTGCTTAGTTACGTTAATAACTAGTTAAATAACATTTCAGTAACAACAAATGCAGAAAGTCTTGACCATGTAAGGTTTTTATTAAATGAATTATTTGAATAAAAGCGAAAAGTTGGGGGATGTAAAATTAATGTCAAAATTGTTTCGCTGACCCTGAGGGGTCCGCGTACCACAGTTTAAGAACCTATGCAATAAAACATCGTGAAAATATTTGGTAAGATTTGTTAAGATTACTTAATTTTTACCTAACGAAATTTTCCACTGCTTCAGTGTGACAGTCAGTGTGTTAGTAATTCAGTATTTTAGAAAATCTTGCATTTAAAGAAAATAATTTCCTAACATTTTTAATAAATTTAGGAAATCTAGGAATTTGGTAATTTAGGTATCTGGAAATTTTGGAATTTGAAAATTTAACAATTTAGAAGGTTAGGAGTTTGGAAATTTAAGAATTTGGAAGATTAGGAATTTGGAAATTTAAGAATGTGGAAGATTAGGAATTTGGAAATTTAGGAACTAGGAGATCTAGGATTTTCAGAATTTAAAATGTAGAAATTTAGAAATTTGTAAATTTTATAATAAAAGTTCGGAGTCATTCTTTTAGAAAATATTATTTTTAAACTGGGTAGCCAAAAATATCCATATAAACATAAAATATTATGTGCAACCGATATTAGCTACATTGCAATAGTGTTTCGCAATACTAAAATAAAAATGTCTTCTAAACTAATCATTTTTCGCTATAAAGCAGATATTTGGCCCTTAATGTTAATTTCCATTAATCATTTTTGTATAGATATTCTACGTAACACTTAAAAACTAGTGATCTTGTTAATTAGAAATCTAGTAGCTTCTCGATATAGCTTACGCAAAAATCATTTAATAACTTACGCCAATTAAATGTTACTAAAAAATAACTATTTTGAAACGACCGTGTTCCAGTATGACCGAATATAGGGTTATTTACCTTACTGTCCATTATCGGCGCCTATCTTAAATTTTTAAATCGCAGCAAACGCCACCACGCTGTAACGAATATTCCGCAAAGTTTGCGTAAAACTGTTACTCGGAAAAATGGCTATCTAAAGCAAATTTCATTCACGTTATCGAAATTTATCTGTTAGTCGCGTGCTGTTAGAAAGAACATTCAACAAAATCGGAAGTACATACAAGTTACATTACACTTGACGCAGGAGACATCGATTCTACCATGTATAGTTTAATTATATTAACTGCAGTTAAATAATAAATTTATTAAAACAAGAATTATTAAGTTCATAATTAGTCAGTTTGATAAATTAAAGTACAAAGTAACTACAGTATATTGAGAGCCTTTATTTTGGGGCTGATATTGATAAACATCAAACGTGTTCATTTGAGTTAGAAATGAGTAAGGAATGTATGTTCAAAGCTTTTTAATAAACAAATTATAATGAATTTGACAGTCTTTTAAAGTTGATATTAAACGTTTTATACACATATGAGTTATATACGATATAAGTTGTATTGTACATATAATTTGTATTGTATTGTACAATATCATATTGTACATATGTAAGTTGTACTGTATATGTAAATCGTATAATTTTGTATACAATATTTTGAACACAGTCTGTGATATTATATAGAATATTTGTTAATTTTTGCATGTTTTATTCAACGTTTGCAAGAATATCATGACAAAGATGTAAGTTTTATAGAAATAAAATTCAAGTACATAGAAATCAAAATTTACTTGATTTACATACTATTTCATCCAAAAATGTTCTTCGCATTTTTTAATTACGATTTTTCAGAGAGCAACCTAATCTAACCAGTTAAAATTCAATAATTGTTTAAATTTTATTTAACACTATACATATGTAGCTTATATTTAATGCTTTTTTGTGTATATGCCAGTTTTATTCATTGTTCAAATAAATAAATAAATCAAACTCTTTTCATGCAATGTATGGAAAATCTCTTTAAATTCGAAGCTTTCAACACGTGGGGATTAATTGATTTTTAAAATATTTATAACAAACGTTATACACAAACACTAATATATTATAAAAAAATAATTAATAATAAATTTCATCATTACTTGTAGTTATTCAATATTATTAAATATCCATAATTATTGTTAAATATTATTAAACACTCGCAAACAACTATTTTTATCAAAATAATACTACTTTAAATGAAACACAAAAATTTCCATGTATTTTCCTGCTTATCATCTCAGCTTAAGCCTTAAATTTTCAATACAAATTTAGTTTCTAATAATTCAAAACAATCTTAACAGAAATATATATAAAAATGTTTCGCTATTTGCATACCGCTGTGTTACACATATTCAATATCAGAATTACATTTCTGGACTTCAAAAAATTCCAAATACCAATGATTTATAAATTAATTTATCTTAATGAGTTCTTAATTGATTCATAAACCAAAATTCAAATTATCAATGAATTGTATTATGGATTAAATATAGTATCTACCATTTTCTATCAATATAGTTCACTGCCAAACTGAAGCAATTGAAAATTGTATTAGGTAGCATTTTCACGATATATATTTACTTTCGATAGTTTCAAAAAATTAATACGAGTATGTTCAATTAGATAAGTGAACAAATTTGTAATAATACAGATGCTAGATCAATATAGAAATTTAAGTATCGTATGAGTGACACGGCAGTCAAAGTGATACCTTCAAAATTATCAAACATTCGTACAAAATCCAAAAACGTTCAAAAATACGTAAGAAATCACACTTTCCGTAATTACCTTCTCAACAGCAACTACGACGACCACACTCCCTTATCAGGAACTCTGAAGAATGCTCCTGAAAGGCACAACCGAGATTTATCCTCAAATTGACTCCCGACACGTCTAAAATTCGCACCCTTATTCGAATACTACGTTTTATCTCTCCGTCATTGACTTTGCACTTCTACTAAATGACCTATACGTTAATACTGTTCCTTTCAGTGTTCAACCCGTCTACTTCGAATAATTTAGAGTATGACTTTCATTCACTTTCGCGCGTTTCGAGGTCCATCGCGCGAATCGTTCGACAGGACGTCGAATTAAAGACGTGGACATCCACTCGCGAGAGTTCCCGGTTGAAAAATATTTGATCGTGCAACTTCACCCCTTGAGGTGCAAACATAGCCGTGTGCCTTGGCCGATGACCAGGCTTGCAATGAACATAGAATTCGCACGAAACCGATGCTCCGGGCACCAGCGGTATCATTGGCTATACATAGCTCGCGTCGCGACGCGCAGACGCCGGGCATCGCTGCCCTTTTGCTATAGTCTGATAAACAATTTTACTCCTACCTCCCTAATCTTTGTAATGAGAAAGGCGAATTTTCTTTATCTTAACGAAAAAATTAGTTGGGAGATTTAGATCCCTTCTGGAGAAATCTGTAATTATGGAACATCGTGTCACAAAGGTAAAATCGAAAGAGGTATCACAGAGGTAAGAAGGTCTAACGAGTCAAATCCTTGATGCTGAAATCTTTGTTATGAGGCTTTTCAGTCTGGGATGATTTTTGTCGAGGAAAAATTTATAAGTACATTGGTATGTGAAGAATAAAGAATTGATGTGTGAAGAATAAATAATTGGTGTATGAAGAACAAAGACTTGATGTATGAAGAACAAAGACTTGATGTATAGAGAATAAACAATTGATGTGTAAAGAGTAAAGAATTGATGTATAAAAAATAAAAATCTGTGTATAAAGAATAAAGAATTGATGTATGAAGAATAAACAATTGATTCTGTGTTTATACACAGATTTTTTATTTTTTGTACATCAAAAGAACAAAAAATTGATGTGTGATGAATAAAGAATGACGTATGAAGAACAAGGACTTAATGTATAAAGAATAAGCAATTGATGTATGACAAATAAAAAATCTATGTAAAAAATAAAGAATTCATGTATAAAGAATAAAGCATTGGTGTGTATAAAATAAAAAATTGATATGTAAAAAACTTGATGAGTACAGAAAATTGATATGTAAAAATGAAAGAATTAATGTGTAAAATAAAGAATTGATGTATAAAGAATAAAACATTGATACGTGAAGCATTGATAAATAAAGAATTGATGTATATAAAATAAAAAATTGATATGTAAAGAACTTGATGAGTACAGAAAATGGATATGTAAAAGAATCGATGTGTACAGAATAAAAAATTGATATGTAAAAATTAAGAATTAATGTGTGAAAAATAAAAAATTGATACGTAAAATATAAAGGATTGATGTGTGAGGAATAAGAAATTAATGCGTGTAGGACCTTATATTTTACCATATGTTGATTTATGTTTTTCCTTTATTTCCAATTTCAAGTTGAAAGTGTAAGTTACGCACCGATAGGTTTAGTATTAATGTTCCTAATCGAAAAGAATCTGGTGTCACTCTAATTATACATATAGAGTTCAAGTATATTGAATCAGGGGGTATGTAAAGTTTAAGATGTGGAAAAAATGAAGCATAGTCAGAGGGTAATCTCATCCCGCATTTTGTTTTAGAGGTTGCGTACGTGTCTATGTCCACGTAGTTGAGGGAATATAGAAATGAGAATACGAATACGAATAAACTTCATTAGAGAATACAGTATAATAAATAACAAGCAATGATTATAACATACTCTGTTGTCCGAAATATTAGTGAATTCGTGTGCTCAAATTTTATATAAAAAAAGGACTTTTTAGACATATTTAAAAACGAAAACGACACAAATTAAAAAAGGAGGATAGCAATTGACTAATTCTGTTGAAGTCAGTAATGATATTGAAGTGAATATTAATGTAATAATTGAAAAAAACAACACCAATAACTCCACTAAACAGAGGGCGTCTCAAACAAAATATATTCATGCTTTCACTAATTATTACACATACATTTAACTTTGATCAAGGCGTTTACTGACATATTCACAAGTCTAATACGATAAATTAAGAAAAGGCAATTAATTATTGAGTAATTAGCCTTCTCCGCAAGTTGTTTACACATTTTCGTATTCGCAAATATTTAAGTGAGTGTATTTTTTTAGGACACAGAGTATTACTTGGTTTACGATTCATGTAAAGAATTTTAATAGGTTAAATATAATTCTATTATAGTGATTTTTATCATCTTCAAATAGTCTGCTTTACTTCCACTCGTTAGTCTTACATTTCCTCATACTTAAATTGTGTAATGAAAAAAATGTACTGAATGTTATTTTTCGAGTGTAAAAGTTGGTGTCAAATATATATAATTTTATTGAACAGTATCTACAGTTTAAGATGTTTTTACGAAATTTTATAATGTAAACATTTGAGTAATATAAAATTTAGAAACTCCATATAATTCTAAAAATTAAAAAAAACGTTATAAATAATGTTTAATGTAATACTAAAAAAAATGGCCGAAGAAATTAAAATATTTTGCATCTTCAAGCAACATAAATTTATATTTCACCTTTGTAGAAAAATGATATTGATTTATTTCATTCTTCTATAGTAAATCACATTAATTCCAAATTTTACAATTACTTTAATTCTTTGTTATATTTTCTTGCAAATATACTACATAGAGTAACGTACTATAAAATTCTTTTACTCTCTCGCCAGAGAGACATTTGCCACACTATGCAACAAAGCGTAAATACAATCACAGAATTCCAAAATTGGAACATTTTCTTATTTTTATAAATATTTCAGAAATCATTTACTTCTTTGCAGTATTTTGTTACGAAAATTAAACACTTAAAAATAACAGAAAATATTCGTTGTCTTTTGTAACTACAATTTTTTGTTATATCTTTCAAAAATATTGCAAATATACAATATTTCTCTTAAATAATTTCTTTCCATTAAAATATATATATTTATTACAATTTTCTCGTGAGAGTTCAAAAAACTTTTCAAAACTGAAATATGTAACGAAGACCTTCACAGATGTAAAAAACGGAGTTGTTAAAAACAGTGCACCAATGACTGACGAAAGCAATCAGTGTATCAATAAAAACGTTCACATTTTTCAATGCTCGCACAAGTGTGAGTTGACTCATTTCTTACAAACATGACAGCCAACAGAATGAGGTAAGGGAAGTTCTTCGTTTCTTTTCGACGTGTCAATGACCCAGATAAATGCGAGTGTCTTCGTGAGGATGGAGAGCACGTAGAAATAGAATTTCTGTCATAGCCTTCTGACTGACCTGCCTAATATTTTTCAAATGGCACAAAAGAGCACTTTTATACGCACAGAACTTTCTATTACGACAGCTGGCCGATTATATTCGCAAATAGGTGCAAATCAATTGTTTCGCCGAAAATGGAATGAAAATTTGCGTTCAATAGATTCTTCGCGCTGCTGGCCTTCAACGTTGCGCTAACGCACCTATGATTAGAGTCAATGCACCTTTGTCAATGGATCACTTGTTAGAAAATGAAATATAACTACAGTTTGTTATTTTACAAGTTTTTAACAATGAATTAAGGATCTGAAAAGGATCTCAAATTTCTTATTTTCAATTACAGAAAATTAAGAAGCTTTTAAAGAATTTAAAAAATTATAAAATTTCTTAATGATTGAAATCTACATTTTCATCGAGATAAAAAATATTAATGTGTGTACTAATTTCTGCTTTGTCGTTTGTTTATTATCCAACTTTATTTTTAATTTCAAATTGTGAGTAAATATGACGATAGGTTTAGTGTCAACTTGCCAAGTATATTTTTCTCGCACGAATACACACTATTTCGGAGAATTTAGCGTATCTTGAAACTAGTGATAGATCGAAGCAAAACACGAACAGAGAATGCGAAAGAAGAGACGGAAGTCAGGACACAGATAGTTCCGTGCGAAGAAACTGATAAGAATGATCAACTTCTCGAATTTCTTCATGATTCATGCTGTGTAATGCGTCAGTAAACACGTTTAAGTAACATGTGCATACCTAGAAAAGAAAAGGAAAGAATTTGTACAGAGTGGACCTAACTTTGTCATACTTACGAAGTGTGGCTATTAAATAACGCTGTGAAACATTTTATTTTGATTTCATTCTTATTTACTTGATATCACCTTCAATATACACCCCTCCTCTATCCCTATAACGCTCCATGCGAATCTTTCATTGTTTGAAACAGTGCTGGAAGTGTTCTTCTGTCAGCTCCTTCAGGACGCATGCCGCTTTCTCTTTTACAGCCTCAACGACTCAAATCTTGTTCCTTTTAATGCAGATTCCACCTTAGGAAACAGATAGATGTCGACGACGCAAGATTCGGCGAATAAGGCGGATGGTCTAACACTGGGATACTGTACTCGGCTAGAAATCTCTTGACAGACAATGCGAAATGTACCGGCGCATTGTCTAGGTGGAGAACACATGGCTTGTCCTTCCACAATTCGGATTCCTTGTCAATTCCTATAGTTTCAGCAATCGCACGAATACTTAACCGACGGTCACGTCGAACCAGATTACCGATTTTTTCGATATTGTCATCCGTTTTTGACGTGGGATGGCGACCGGGCGTGAATCATCTTCAACGTCCTTTCGGACATCTTGAAAACGCTTAAACCATTCAAAAACACGTGGACGCGATAAACATTCATTGCCACACACTATTTTCAATAAATTATAAGTTCCAGTAGCGGTTTTTCCAAGTTTCATGTGAAATTTCACGACAATTCGTTGCTCTATCGTTACACTTAACATTTTTTCCGGCGGAACAACAAAATAACTCTAACGAAAATTAATATTACGGATTTGTTACGGAACTGTGGGTCTCTGGCGTTATGGCGCATGCTTACTTCTTCTGTAGCAACGTCAATCTAATTATTCAATAACCACACTTCGTATTTCATTATTTGTAAAAATAGGTGCTTTATAAACAATGGCGGCTTACACATAGGAACTGCAATACTCTCTGTTTCCACTTGATATTGTCGATAACATTTAATTTAATGACACTTGATGTCGATAACACTTGATATTGTACTTTTTTCTTTAATTCCTTCTTCTTTTGAATTTTCTTTTTATACACATTTTTGTCCTTTTACACAATTTTAAAACAAATGCTAAAAATGTTCTGGAACACCGTCAGTAATTTTAGCTACGAGCCTCCAATGTTTATAAAATATTTTGAATTCAGAAATAAAATCTTTTTGAGCAGAAAGTTTCAAGGAATTTTATGAACAAAACATGCAGTGCTATAATCAACTGTAATAAGGCTCTATAAGTGCACCATATATTATTTATGTAAGTACTGTATTGCATTATAGTGTCTGATGATTTATTCATGAATCAACGCTGCAGCATCGAAGTAGTTTTGTAACGAGCATCGTAACGGAAATGTAAATTATCAAATATAAGTCTTATAGTACTATTAAAAACAAAGTTAATGTAGTCATAAAATGTCAAAAAATATGACTAGAAGATGATTTTAATATTATAGCTCAATTTTCTTTCTGAAATATCTTTTAGAACATTTTCTTGTAGATTGTGAATAATGTTATGGAATAATTAAGAATGATAAACTTAGATGATACATCAGTATAATTATGTATATTGCATAATTTTCGAGGAGTAACTTCATCAGTTATATATTGAGAGTTTGATCGTCAATTGAATTGGAATTTGGAAGTTTTGGAATTTTGAAATTAAGGGATTAAAAAATGTCGACATTTAAACTTATGTACAGTTTTGGAAATTTGAGAATTAGATTTCGAAATTTGGGAATTTGAAAGTTTGCTAATTTAGAAATTACAAATTTTGTCATTTGGAAATTTGGGAATTTGAAAGTTTGCTAATTTAGAAATTACAAATTTTGTCATTTGGAAATTTGAAAATTCGCATATTTGAAAATTATAAATTTTGTCATTTGGAAATTTAGAATGTTGAAAAGTTTCGTCTTTTAGAAATTTAAGTGTTTGGGAACTTCAACGTTTAAAAATTTTTGAATTTGGAGATATGATAATTTGAGTATTTGAAGATTTGAAAATTAGGAAATTTCTAATATTTAAAAATTTATAAGTGCAGTTATTTAACATGGTTTTCCTTTAAAAAAAAATAAAAGGAAAATTTTTTGGAAAATATTTACACCAAAATGGACTCTTACTTTAAGACATAGCAAAAAAAAATTTTACATTAAAAAAGTAAGAATCGTATAACAAAAAATAAATTGCTGTCTAAAATCTTGTCAAGACTTTTAAAATCACTTAATAATAACATTATAACGATAACTTTTATTAGATAAACTGTTTGTCATTGATTTATGTTTGAAGAGATAAATCATTATATTTCTTTGATGCTAAATAAAATTAGATCGTCCGCTGATATCGAAAGTATCCCTCTATTCGCCAGCAACCCCTATGGTACGTGTCACTATAGTAACGTGTTTCAGAACACGTGGCTGTTACACAACTTCGATTATTACGTCTCGTTCAGCAGTTATGAAGTTAAAGGAGTCCAATAAAGTCCTCGTTTGACATTAAATCATTCTTCCAACCTGAAAAAAATAAATTGCATTCATACAATATTAAAAAAGTATATAATGAAAAGTATAATAGTAATTATAATTAATAATTATAATACTAGTTATAGTAATTATTAATTATAATGCTAATTATTAATATATAAACATATTAAAATATCATAAATAATTAATATTGAAAATAAAAAAATTTTAAACAGTGTTTACTAGTGTATCAAATAAACTATAGCTTACATGAGAATCATTTATTTTTTTAATTTAATACATCATATTTTTAGTTTTATGCCAAAAGTCATCTCGATACCTCATATGAACAATATTGTAACTTTAACGTAAACAAAATCTACTTACAATGTTGGAATTTTTTTTAAGATTTTGTTACACTAGGTATTTATTTTTTTCTATTTTATTTTAGTACATATTATTTCAAGTTGTTAATAATGAAATATCTGTTTTCTTCCTTATTTCTTAATTATGTAATTAATTTAACAATCTAATATCACTCTCGAAGAAGTGAACGTGTAAATATGATTTTATTATTCTAAAAGTTATTAATATTATTTTAAAAGTTATTCGACTGTGCACAATTCACGAATAGAATCAAATTGTTGAACTATCAAAGAATTCAAATATTTATTAAACTTTTCGTGTTATTAAGATTCAAAATGACGATTAATTTAAAGAGGTGCCCTGATTCCCTTTTTATCATTGTTCATAAAATACGTAGTACTAAAATTTGAAATATATGTCGAGTCAAGGACATGCTAAGTAAACATACGACTTAAGGAAATTAGGGCAAGTTATGGGATCCCAGGCTTAAAAGTTGTCTAGGGTCGATATACAAGCTGCACCGAATCAAGGGGGAAAAATGGGTCAACAGAACGTAGGGTTCTCCCTTGAACTCCAGAACCCTTGACCTAAATGCAATAATCTATATAGAAATTTACCTCGATTCTTTTTTATTTCAGAATATCTATTTATTACGAATTTCTAACGACAGGTAGAAAGGCTGAGACGCTAAGACTTGACATTTAAATTCTGATCATTTTTCATTTTCATTCTCAAAATTTTAGACTATTCGTTTAACCCTTAACGATAACACTTCATCAGAATACCTGGCACACTAGGACAGAGGTCGGCAACCTTTCTGGAGTTAAGAGCCATTTTTTCCCGATGTGATAAATTATTTTTTTAAAGAGCCAAATATAAGTACATACATCGGTATGTATTAGAAAAGATAATATAATATCTGCTGTGAAACATGTATTGATTGCGAAATCAAAACATTCTATTTTGCGTAGTAACAGAACATATAAGTCAACGTATTAAAGAAAACGGAAACACTTTTTGGTTTTGAGTGTGGCGTCGGTGAGTGTGGAGAGCAAGGTTAGCTAAAGCTAGGTTTACATGCATGCGATCTGCCGCGCATTTTGATGTGTGTGCAGGATTATTATATTTGTTTGGCAATTGCAATATTGCAGTTCATTTTTCAATGTGTACTATTAAACTACTCAAGAGCCACAAGTATGATTCTACTGAGCCGTATGTGGCTCGCGAGACGCAGGTTGCCCACCCCTGCACTAGAACGTTTAAGACCCCAGTCACTAAAAATGTTCCTTACAAAGAATCTACTAATTTAACTTGAAAAAAGTTATAAATAATCTTTTGGAGAAGCATTATAATAAAAAGAGTAATAGAGTTAAAAACCAAAGATCCTGTAAATTAAGACTAGTTGCACAAAAGTGTGATATTTTACACGAGTGAATGAGTGGAAAGAATGAATGAGTAAGACAGTTTTTGTCTACTATGTTATTATAAATTAAATGCAATTTTTGGTTGTGAAGCTGAATAAACACTTAATGTTATATTAATATTATATTATATTTATATGTATATATTGTATATATAAAATTAATACTCTTCATCAAAGCTACATGTATAATTTGTACTATTATCCAATTCCAATGCGCTATTTTTTATTCTAATATTTTGTAACGCGAGCCCCAAATCACAAACCGTAACACTGCAATACGAGTCGATGGTTTTCTGTCTAAATATTCTACAAGAGGAGTTTGTAATTGAAAATCTCAATATTTTGCAACATGAGCTTGCAATTTAAATAGTCATTGCTTTGTAATATGAGTGAATTCGTATTTGACAACAAGAAATATAATATATTCGTGTTGCGTAAGTAGTGAAGCATTCAAAATGGTCAGACGCGGAGATTTTGTTAATTGTAAACTGTGTACAAATGACTAAGCTCACTTTGTACCATACACATACATTATCTCTCAAAAATACAAATACAAACACTTGTTTTGGACAAAGAGTAATTTGAATTTGAAATAAAAATGATAAAATTTGCAATTATAATTAGAATTCTTGTGAACAATTTATTCTATAAAACATATAGAGAATAAATATAAAGATAATGATAAAATAAAATATATATTAA
>JASVEB010000101.1:0-22871 GCA_036983795.1 Megachile lagopoda | reverse complement strand
TACAATTTTTTAAATAATTAATTTTCATGCGATGGAAATTTGATTAATCGCAAGCAGTTCTTATGTATCTAACATAAAAAGTCTAAAGTTAAATGTAAACTATACTGTGTATATATATTAATTTTAATATAATATTGAACTGTACTTACCTTAATATAATAAATACAGTAAGCTTACCGTATTAAATTTATATTAGTACACATCTATTAATTCATCAACAAATTCAAAACTTTTTTCATTTCATCAAATGAAGCAAATTTAATCTGATTTAAAGTGTTTACATCTTTGAGATAGTAATTAATCAAAAACTAATGAAATTTTAATTAATTTTTTAGAAATCGTGTGAGTCGATGTTATTGAAGCACCCTGTAGATACAACTATCAGTTCTGATATCAAGTACTCGAAACCTCGATCTGGAGTAAAGTTCCGTAGACAATCCTTAATCGAATCGTAAAATCGCGAGAAATGCAGAAACACGCTAAAAGCACATGTCGCGAGCGTATTAAAAGAGGAATAATGCGAAGCACGAGCTCGCAAGGGAACGAGACAGGGAAAAAAGGAGATGATGTCACCCTCTGCCGACCATATGTGACTTTCCAAAAATAAGTAATACTAATAGTAATTGATGGCCGCGTTAGTTGTGCCGTTTCCTAATTCGTGTCGTCCGTGAAATATACAGAGTGTCCGATGGAAACGGCGCCACTCGAACAGCTGTCGTCGTTGAGGGTGAACATTGAGTTACAATAGACATCTGGTCGAGTTCAAGACGAACCGGAAGAACACGCGACGAATATTCAGGTATTAGACACACTATAGCGTGTATTATAATTGTGACAAACAGCTCTGGGAATTAACATCAAATGCACATCGCCGGTTGCACATCGACCCTAAGCAGACCCATTTGTATATAAAGCATTATGCCAAAGATTCTAAAAGGATTCGAGGGGTTACAGTCAGACAACTCCAGAAATTCACTGTTTGTTGAAAGTTCAAAAGAAAGAAAATTCAAAAGTTCGGTGTATCACAAAAGTTGTACGTTTTTACTACAAAAATGTTATGAAAAAGTGAATAGTTTAAAAGTTTCTGGTGATAATGTTTTGATTTTGTGAAAATTGAAAGTCAATGAATGCTAAGTAGACAGCATTGTCCGACACCAACTTATTGTTTTTTGAGGTTAACGTTCGACTCTAAACCCTCGAATTGTCATTTGCTGTCAAAAATATTATCGTTCATGAACGACACGTTTGCTATACGTCGAATGACTATTTTCATATCAGGAAACATAATTTTAGATATAATTTTCAACTATGTTGCAAAAGGTTTTCAACTTAATAACGTTTATACAGATTTCTGTAAAACATTTGACACTAAATCGTTTTATCTTAATTTCTCAGAGGATGTACTTTTTTACAACGTTGAATGTAATAAACATTATACAAAGAAGTGAATAGTAGAAACAATAGAGAAGTGCATTAAACGATACAAACAAAAAATATAATGAAAGGTAAGAATCATAGAGAAATTCATTGAAGGATATAAACAAAAAATATAGAAAGATCTTATAGAAAAATGGTAAACATAACCTAAGATAACAATAGATAAGTGTATTAAAAGATACAAACAAAAAATATAATAAATGGTAAAAGTCACAGAGAAATTCATTGAAGTGTATAAACAAAAAATATAGAAAGATCTTATAGAAAAATGGTAAACATAACCTAAGATAACAATAGATAAGTGTATTAAAAGATACAAACAAAAAATATAATAAATGGTAAAAGTCACAGAGAAATTCATTGAAGGATATAAACAAAAAATATAGAAAGATCTTATAGAAAAGTGGTAAACATAACCTAAGATAACAATAGATAAGTGTATTAAAAGATACAAACAAAAAATATAATAAATGGTAAAAGTCACAGAGAAATTCATTGAAGTGTATAGAGAAAAAATATAGAAAGATCTTATAGAAAAATGGTAAACATAACCTAAGATAACCATAGACAAGTGTATTAAAAGGTACAAACAAAGAATATAATAAATAGTAAAATTCATGAAAGTAAAAAAATATTGAAAAATAGTAAAAAATGTAGAAAATTGCACTAAAGTATCAAGATAATATTTTTCAGTGAACGTACATACGAAATAATGGAATTTAAAAGAAAAAATGGTGTGCGTTGTTTAAATTGTAGAGAAGGAGTTATTATTATCTGCTTGTTGTAAATCGTTATCGTTAACAATTTACAATGTTATCGAGTACTTACTGGTAACAGTTCTTTTCCGTGCATATTTCGTCGGGTTTGTAGAGGCAACCGGCATTTAAACTCGACACAAAAAGCATTCCTATTGATTACAATGTGGCACACGAATCGAGGGGGACGGCTGGTTAGTGAACGCGAACCGGAGATATTTTAATGATCCGCGTAATGATTATAGTGCGCCCGATAGACACTGACTGCATTGTTATAATGCAAATGCCGTTGTTTGTCGGGGTGAATGGGAAAAGTTGTAACCGGTGTTTTTGGGATTTGTTTGCTGGTAACTGGGCTTGTTGATGTTCTCATGAACGTTGCTGCAAATAATGTTATTTCAGGTGGCATTAAACCTTCATTTCTTTAATTGGATCCGCTGATTTAATGTACAGACATTTCCAAAATGTCCCATTGTCCTTGCAAATTTCTTTCATTTGTTGAAATTTATTTAATCATTAACTTCTTGTACATCTCAATGAAAATAAATATTAAATACTTTATTTAGGAGGGAAAAAATTTTAAAAATAAAATTTAAGAATTGAAAACGTTCTACATTGTTAAAATGCGTAGAAAAGTTTTGGTAAAATTCGTGAATATTTTTAAAATATATTGTCAACTTCATTTGGTTGATGATTGACTAAGTTAATAATTGAACAATTTTGGTTTAGTTAATAATTAATTTTATTAACGAGATAGTTTCAATTCCAAAATAAAAATCAATTCTGAAAAATTAAAGACGGCTTTGTAAATGTTAAAACTATTAATTAATAAAAATTAACAGATAATTACTAATTACATTTCATAAGAATAAACTACCGAATTAACATATATAATTCATTATACATTTGTTGGTATTTGTTGCAGTTAAAAATTTGTTAAATTCAGTGTACACAGTGGTTGAAATTTCCAAATCATTTTAAATTCTGAAATTTCATATAGTATTTCCAAAATTTTGTATAATCTTTGTCAATTTCATTTACTTTTATGTTGACCCTATATTTTACATAAAATTTGCAATAGATTCTATACAGACTCTATACTTTATATGGAATTTATATCATGTTCAATTTTAAAATAAAAATTAGAAAATTAGCAGGTGGAAAGCAGAAATAGTTCCATAGAAAATTAAAAATACTAGTTAATAACAAATTAATAATTTCATGTCGTAACTATTCACCCGGTATACCGAATTCCCAAAATTCGTAATTGAAACCCACCCTAACAATGTTGTTACAGGAAACATACAGTTGGACGTTATTTCCTGCTGTAAACAGTCAAATTTGTAATTCTAAAACAGTCTGTACATTCAATTTGCTAGAAACACCAATATGGCCGAATACTTCACCGAATATGTGTAACTCCATGCTCGACTGGTCGTACATTAACGTATTCAAATACACGTGTGTCTGTCTATTCATGCATGTATGTATTCACCGATGGATATTATACATCCCTATGAGAAGATGCGGGCTAGTAACAACCATATGCATGGCGTTGAATTGATAATATGAGCCATTTATTTTGAAAGCGGGACAAGTCTATTTTTGAAGAAAATAAGATAATAATAAGAATAGATAAAATTTAATATGATATTTTTATTTATAAGCAGTCTATAGTGAAAATTATTCAAATTCCCTGATATTTGAGAAATATTTTAGGAAAACGTTTATTTTGAAAATGGTGCGTGTCTATATTAGTTTGAAACTATTTTTAACCGAATATATTACGCTACAATTTAGCTCAGGTCAATTTTAGTAACAATGTCAATGCTGTAAAAAGCTGCAAATTGTATAATATTAATGGTATAGATAACCTCAATATGAGTGAAGATATTTCTATTATCAGCTTGCAAGTAAATTATAGTTCGGTTTTTAATAAGTACTCAACAATGTTAACACGGTTCTTGTTTTAGTATCGATAAATAAAATTACTTAAAAAATCCACTGTTATTTGAAAATTAATTATGTGTTGCTACATATTTTTTTATCACTTGCAATAGAATTATATTAAATAAAATGTGTATAATGTGTGTGTTCTTATATTCCAGTCTTCACAATTATTTTCTGTTTCAATGTTGCCTAACTTATATTAGTATTTGTCATTTTACGAGATTTTATCCTGCTTTCGATGCTTAAAATTTTGCATAATAGGTTAAAAACAAATATAGCTCAGAATGATTTCAACGAAAATCTGTGATAAATCTGAAAGTGAGGCTAGTAGATAATAATAAAGTAATAAAATAAAAATACTTTTCTGCGTAATAATACCGCTGCATTAAAATCCTCATTTCCACAGAACTTTATTACTTTTATTATGTTTATAGAAATAAGAATGAATAATAAAAGAAGAATCTTGGAGTTAGGGTCTGAATATTAACACTATTTCTGCCACGATTTTGTGTTTACAATGCCTAGTAAACATGTACGACGCTAAAGTTTGCAAGGCCTAATACAAATACCGACTGAGTTTAAGTAACCTCACTTTTCTACGAAATTAGTGCAATCGTTAAAAATATTGTAAAATATGTAGCATAACAGTCCGTAGTTATCGTAATTTCTGTATAAGTCTCTTATTGCCACTTTTAATTTGCTTCTACTTATTATTTTTTTTATGTTATTTGTCCTACTTAATCGGTTATTATTTAATATGAATTATTAGTTTGAAATTATATATTTTTAATAAAATATTGATGTCACGTGGTCAAATTAAACTAAACTATGACTAAATATTGGTTACAAATTTTGTGTAATTTGGAATTTCGTGACTTAAACATTTAGGAATAAGACAATTTGGAAAATTGAGATTTTTGAGTTCAAGAATTAAATTCATTGAAAAATTTGAAATTTTGGAAACTGAGAAACTTAGAAATGTGCGAATTTAGAAGATGTAGAAACTTGGAAATTTAGAATTTGAGAAATTTGAAAATTAAAAAATTAGGAAACATGAAAACTTGTTAACTTGGAAGTTTTATTAATCGAAAATTTGGTAATTTGATTTGAGAACTTGGGAATTTGAAAACTTGTAAACTCGTAAAAATTTGGAAATTTAGAAAGTTGACAAAGTTATTCTGCGTACCATGAATTGAACAAAAATTATAATCTTTAGTAACTATAAAAAGTTATAAGCCTTAAGTACCAATAATTTTTTCTGATGTTATTCATAAAAAATATTCGTTTTTACCATAATTTCACGTAACTATTAAAGAAATAATAGAAAAGTGTTAATTTTGAAATCTCGAGTGATATCCTTAACAAAATTAAATGTTAATATGATTTATTTTATAACGAATAAGTGTGGATCTATATGTACAGAAACTAATACTAGTGCATTCTACTTTAGAAGCTTCTCCAATATTTAAAACACTCGATAACGACCGGATGTGTCGGATTGTTTCAGTAACCATTTCAAAATTTGCAAATCTAAACATACCTACACAAAATGATTACTCCACACAGAAAGTCATACAAATTAGATTTCTCTTTTAGTCTTATTTTGCAATTTCATCGAAACGCACTTAAAACTCCACATGTTGCTTTTGCAAACAAGTTTCCTGCTCGAAATGCGTATTCCGAAACTAAACTATCAAATTAAAGAAATAAGCAATTTTGAATATAAAGTGATACTTTAATTATTATTTATAATTTCAAGTATCAAATAAATAAATAATTGAAATATAATTGAAATATAATTGCAAACTTCAAAATGTTAAGAAACACAAATTCCTAAACTTTGAAAACTTGCCTGAAATCTATGAGATTCCGATTTTCTAAATTTCCAAAATCACACATTTTTATATCTCAAATTTCCGACTCCAAGTCACTAAATCCTTAAATTTCTAAATTCTCTAATTTCCAAATTCCGAATTTAAAAAGTTTTCAAATACTCGGAGTTGTAAATTAATAAACTTATGCATTCTCTAACTTTCAAATTCTCAAAATTCCAAATGCCAAAATTTACAAATTTACAAATCCACAAAATAAATTTTAAAAAAATTGTCGATTTCGCAATGCGAATTCTTGGGATCTTAAATTTCAGAATTTCAAAATTTTCAACCTTCAAAATTCTCAGATTCTTCAATTCTTAAATTTGCAATCCAAATTTGCAACTTTTCAATTTTTCAAATTTAAAAATTCTTGAATTATTATTTAAATTTGTACATTTCTAAACTTCTATAGCTTCGAAATCTTGAAATTTCCAGTTCAACAGATTTATAAAATTCCAAACCTCAAAATCTCCAACTTTTCAATTTTCTAAATATTCATGTTCTTAAATTCTTAAATTATTAATTGCTTATTTTCAAATTATCAAACTAAATTTCCTAGTTCTCCAATTATAAGATTCTTGAATTCTCAAAATTCCAAATTATCAATTTCCTGAATTCCCAAATTTTCAAGTTCTTGGTTTCTCAAATTTCTAATTTGTCAAATTTTCAAACTATTACGTTGATAAATTCCCACATTTCAAATTACAAAATTCTCAAATTTCTTAATTTTACAACTTCCGAATTCAAAAATTTTTCAGTTCATAAATCCCTAAATTCTAAAATTCCCAGAAACACGAATTTTCAAACTTTTCTAAATCGTTAAAGTCCCAAATGCTACAACTTTCAAATCTCCAAGTTTTCAAATTTTGTAAATCTCAAATTTCCAAATCCTTAAGTTTCTAAATACTACAATTTTCGAATCTGTAAATTTATCGTTAAATTTCGAAGTTCTACAATTTCTACATTTTCAAATTTTTTAATTTCCAAATTACCAAGTTTCCAGATTCATAAGCTCCAAAGTTTTCAAATTCTATAAAAAATAAATACATACTAAAAAAAATGACTTTAAAAAGAGTCTTTAAAAAATGAATATTGTTATTATTATTATTACTATTACTATTACTATTAGTATTAATATTACTGTTAGTAATAGTACTATTACTATTACTACTATTATTATCATCATTATTATTACGACTGTTATCGTTGTTATTGATATTACTAACTGTAATTATTAACTATAATATTGTTGTATAGTATTGTTATTACTACTTATTAGTACTACTACTACTAGTACTAATATACTACTACATATTAGCAGCACTACTACTAATTATAATTAGTAATAACAATACTATAGTAGAAGTATAGTACTACTACTACTACTAGTAGCACTACTACTACTACTACTATTATCGTCATTATTATCACTAATATTATTACTATTATTATTATTCTTATTACTACAACTATGTTTATTATCATTGTTACAACTATTATTACTATTATTATTGCTTTTGTTTTGTTTTGTTTTGTTGCTTATTTCCTTCTACAAAATATATCTTGCATCAGGCCTCTATACAAGGAACATCGCCCCTGATCTATTTTTGAGGTACCAGTTATTTCTGCATTCATCTTAAATCCAACGCTTAAATCACTTATCGCTACAAGAATTTCGTGAAACATTCAACTGCGTCAGTTTACATTGTAAACTGTTTCTGAGAAGAAGGGGGACCACGATTTCTATGGCGATTTAACGATTTCACCGAACTTCTGGTAACGCAATTGTACGGCTTATTAAATTTCCCGGTGAACGGGGCCGTACACGTGTCTCATTTTCGTTGGTTCAACAGACGGGGTTAGGGAAAATAAACAGCTCTAACCTAACCCCGGCAATTATGCAAATGGTGAAATTAAAGGAATCAACGTGCCGGATGAGCGCAGTTAGATTTCTGGAAGCTCGCAACGAAGGACGCATAACTTTTCAGCAGATGTATTATAATTTCCTGGGTCAAAAGAGCGTTCACCGGCTCCATCTTGATGCGACGGCCGATACAGATCTTATAAATATAGATGGCTGAATATGGGCGCCAGATTTTTCGTTTCCTTGCCTTACTAACCATAAACCGTTGTTCCTCGAAACTATACCATGACCTTATTGGCTATAAAGCCAGTATCTTCATGAGAAAATTTGAAGGTCTAAAGATAATACTATTCAAATTTAAAAAGTGATGGGATCAATAAATGATACGCGCGTACAAGAATATCTGATTATTCCTGGATTGTGTATGTAATGTATTGTATGGTATATGGTATATAATGTATAGTGTCTAAAAGTTTTTGTTTGAATGTATTTAGTAAATGAGCAAAAAGCTTCAATAACTATAAAACTCGATTACTACAGAAAGACAGTAAATCAGGTTTTTGAATGCTATAAAGATTAACTGACTAAATAGAGATTTAGATTAAATTTAATTTTTCTTTCCATTATATTTAATACTTATATTAAATTGTGTTCCTTTTGATATCTGAATGTAATGCTGAATATTATAAAAGAAATTTTTTTATAATTTGGCTATATATAAGTAATTTATTTATAACATTTATACTTTCAATAATTTCTTTTAATTTTGGCTATTCACTGTTACTAATTATTTCAATTTTATTTCATGTACATGCATTAAATTTAATTTCAAGTTAATTAATCTAACAAAATTATTTAGACATTTAGAAAATTGAGTTTTATAAGTATGAAGTAATTTTCACAAACATATTTCAAAACAATATTCCATTAAATACATCAAATCCATCAAATCCATTAAACAAACATATTTCAAAGTTACATGTGAAAAAGGAAGTTGTATCATTCATCTGAAAATTTCAAAATTCATCAGCCGAAGGTTAATATTTAAATGAAAGATATAAAAAGATATTTGCTCATAAACTTGCCCACGAAAAAAAAACAAAAATAATTTTTTCGATGAAATAAGCAATACCCTAATTGCTCAAGTGCGTCCGTTAGTGTGCAAATTGGCTCAGCAACCTTTAAAGCCGTCCGCGTGCGTGCAGGTTCGCCAATCAGAGGCCGGGAACGGTCCTCCTCCTTGTTTCCCTCTTTGTCTGTGCTGCAACGAACAGCGCAGACCTAATACACACGTTCGAAATTTTTCACCGGCCGATTCCATTTCTGCGCCGTTTCCTTCCTCCTCTTCTTTCAAGCTCGTTCCACGCTCGGAGAACAATGCACGAGATCCGACGCGGATAAATCGATTTTTACGCGACATAACTTTCATACTGCCCGCCCTCACCCCCCTGCCCGCCCACCGGGTAACTATCCGCTCCTGAATGGCGCCTGGGGACGGCAACCGACTCGAGGCGTGAACCCGTGGATGAAGTTATGTTACGTTTCCATTAGCAAAGCTAATTCGGCCGTTCTTTAACGGCCAACCAACGAACGGAAGGCGCAAGGGTCCGTGGAAAGTTATGCTTTGGATATGCATACCTTTCGGTATTAATTCTTTAAGTAAATCTTGATTTATGCGAATACTGATTTATCAGTACTTGGGTTATGTAGATTTCCCTTTGGTCTTTAACCCTTTGCATTCGAAGGTATTTTTGACGGATAAGGTAAATGGCCCGGTAGCGATTAAGGACGCAGTTAAGATAACTGCAAGCTCTTTTGTATTCAAACAATGTAAAATTATAGATACGTTTGAAAGGGTAAAATTTCCGTCAGATATAGTAACAAGAATTTATATTTGTTAAAGAAAGGTAAATACAATCTGCAAATGTGCTTATGACACAGTTATATATAGTCATGGCCCTAGTCCTGTTTCAAATATTACATGTACTAATGTGATATCTGTATTACATGTATTAATACTAAATTATTAGTACCCCAAATTCGAAAAATGTATTAATGTAATTATGTTCGTAATGTAATAAAAAAGTCAGAATGGTAATACTCTGTGGAATGAATATATTTTATTTGTAATTTTATTTAATTACAAAGGTGTTTTTCCTGAATTAATTTTAAAACTTTTCACTGGCAATCTGTAATGAAGTTTCAGAGGCTTTTACTGCTGCATAATCATATTTTCGTGTCTACTATTTATTTTCCTTTGATATTCTGAAAAATTTACGTGACTCTATGTGAATTTGATGTGACTGATTCAAACCAAAAATTTCTTAGATATACTCAAAGCAAGAACTCAAAAATTTCATTCCGAAACTCATAAAAAATTTCCTAAACCTAACTGAGCTTTTTATTTTGAAAGCGGGGCAAGTTCTTGAAAAGTTCCTTAGCAAACATTTATTTTTTTAGCCATAACCTTAAACATTATTGGTCAACAAAGACATAATTTAATAAAAAATCTATTACCAATATTTTTAAATGTATTGAAATGCCTTACTCCTTAACCCATTTGAAATACTTGGCAGTAAAAAAATTGCCTCCCTTTCAAAATAAACGGCAGTTGCCTTATTGGCCGTTCAGTGCACCGAAAGTGTTTGAAAAATCGCATCACCGAAATCGTCCAGCACGAAATCGTCGGGCCATTTACCATTCCTTACGCAATCATTGAAACCATTCAGAGCGGCGCAACGATTTTCTGAATAGCGCTCAAAGTGTTTTTGCGGGGCGGCCAAGGCACGCTCGAGGCCGTGCGAAGCAATGAGACGCGTTCACGTTCGGATCAGCGGGCACGCCCGCGCGGCTTGCTGCACTTGTGCGTGAAAACGCGTGTATGTACGCGAGGAATACGTGTACGTGTGTGTTGGGCTGTGGTCGAGGCTCGGACTGGTTTACAAGTATAATGAGTCTTGCGCGCCGCATAACATTACATCGCTGCTTGCTCGGGATTTAGATTAACTGTTTACATGAACAGCGGCGAACGGAGGAGCCGGCCGATTGCCATTGCACCGGATAGAGCATACACGAGGCCGATATAGAGCATGTACTCTGCTACATTTCGCCCGCACTCGATTCTGCCGAAACTAATCATCTCCGTGTACCGGCTTACTGAGTACGTCATCTGACATTCTGGACCTTCGTGCTCTAACCTAAAATATCGTTGATGAATGACACGTTTGTTATAGGTCGAATAACTATTTTCATATCAGGAGACGTAATTTTTAGATATAATTTTCAACTACGTTGCAATAGGTTTTTAACTTAAAACTAATCATCTCCGTGTACCGGCTTACCGAGTACGTCATCTGACATTCTGGACATTCGTGCTCTACCCAATTATTTTCAAGTTAGAACAGATCGTTGTAAATCATTATAAACATACATTTCTGTAATTTTCTCCTTTTCTAAATTTTCTTTTTATACAATTTTAAAAAACTAAAAACTTTCTGAAGCAACTTCCCCTAATTTTAACTATGAGCCACTGCGTCAGAAAAATTATAAATCAAAACTTTCTTATATCAACAATCCTTCAACTGCATATACACTTAGCAAATCATATATCTCTGAACGCATATACACAGTATGTCTGAAAAGTAACGGAACTTTTTAAATTTAAGGAACACTATTAGCGACATCTACAAAAACAATATTCTATTTGAAAACAGTATTCCTCCCCTACAAAACAAACCAATCGTTATTGGAATCGAGCAACGAATTGCAAACTTATAGCGTTTAAAGCGACAGAACCTTTCGCCACCGTGTCACAAAATCACGATGGAGCAAAGAGCGAATATTAAATTCTGCTCGGTAAAGTTCGGTAAAACTTTTACAGAAATATTTGAATTAATGAAAAATGTTTATGGCGACGATTGTTTATCCCGTACACGTGTGTTCGAGTGGTATAAGCGATTCCAGGATGGTCGTGATACTTTGGAAGACGACCCAAAGCCAGGTTTTGGGTTTTTCTAAATTCTAAACGATTCTAAAGGTATTATACTTTGGGAATTCGTTCCACAGGGACAAAATGTTAATGGCGAATATTATCTGGGTGTTATGGAACGTTTGTGGAAAAGAATTGTTCGTGTGAGGCCCGAATATCGAGCGCCGGGAAGTTGGTTTCTGTTGCATGATAATGCACCATGTCACAGAACTGTCGCAGTTCGTGAATTTTTGGCGAAAAAACAGGTCTGTGTGCTCCAACATCCTCCATAATTGCCTGACTTATCTCCATGCGATTACTTCCTTTTTCCAAAATTGAAATTAGCCATGAAAGGAACGTTTTATGACACTGTTACACAAGTCCAAGCAGTTGTGACAAGGATGATTGAAGCGATTCCTCAAAATGACATAAAAAAATCTATGTTAACATTGCCTGAGCGTGCCCAGCGGTGTATTGATGCGGAAGGGATGTAACTCGAATAGAAAAAATTAATTTTGGCAAAATAACTAATACTTTTTTTTTATTTAAAAAGTTCCGTTACTTTTCAGACATACATATGCAATTAAAAACGAATTTTTGTAATTTTGAGAGAAGTATATTTAGTCGTGTGACTCTGGTAAGTTGTAGAGCTTGAAGGAACTCTGTACGATTAGAAAACTTTCTAGTGATCTTTTACCATTCTTAGTGATCTTTTTGATGGTAGTGATTCTTAGGTTATGGTGGATCATTTCTGTCGGTTATAGAGCTTGATAATGCTTTTGTTTTTTATTCTTACAGTTCCACGGTTACGGTTCCTTGGTTATAGTGCTTTAGGGACTTTTAAGGTTAGAGTCAGATTTTTAGGTTAGACTGTTTAAGTATAAACTGATACATAAGTGCAATTATAAGCCAACTTGTATAATTCTGTCTATTTCTGAGAGAAATGTAGCATTTGGTCAGGAGACTTTTGTAAGTTATAAAACTTGAAGAAAATCTGTTTCATTAAAGAGCTAGTGATTTTCTTGATGATAGTGTTTCTTAGTTTTTCGATTGTACAGTTTCTGCCATTTCTATCAGTTATTGAACTTGATAATGCTTTTGTTAATTATACTTACAGTTTCACAGTGTTCTAGGGATAAATTTTTAGGTTAGAGTCAGAGTTTTAGGTTAGACTGCATAATTACCCACTGATATGGAAGTTCAATTAAAACTTTGCAAAGGAAATCGGAAAATTTGAGGCTTAATTTGGGAGTTTAAGAATTTGGGAATCTAGACATTCAGAAATTTGAGAATCAAATGTTAACAAATTCGGGAATTCAGACAAAACTATTAAAAATTAATAGTATTACTATTACTATTAATAGTAATATTAAACATTGATTGGAAAATATAAAATTAAAATAAGCTCAGAAATTGAAAGTATAAAAACTGAATAAATCGGAAACTCGTCTAACATATAAATTAAAAATGTTATACATTTCTTCTTATCCGAAGGAAGTCGTTACACTCGAGTGTACATCTGCATATAAATATTCAGACATGGGATAAAAAAGTTATAACTATTTTTTCCATACTATTCAAGTTTCTTATTAACATGCTTTTCATATCAACCAAAATTTTACCTTTGGAAAGTGTCCTGCATTTGTTAAAAATTATTCAAAACACGTCTTCTAAAACGGACACCCGATATATGGTCCGCATTGAAACGTTTCGCATTCACGCGTACATGCGCTTCTACTGCACCGGTTACTCACTCAACGTGGAGGGAGAGTTCATATTCACAGAGTACATATGTTCCTGTGCCTAAGGGTGGGGTACTGGAACGGGTGCGGTAGGCGAATTGAAGCTGCGCCCGAATGGAACATATCACTGTCGTTTCTTCGACATTTGAATCTAAAAGGGGCAGCCTATCGAGAATTAAATGGCTGTGCACTATCAACGCAACTTTTGTAATAAAACTTGAATGTCAATTGGTGACGACAATTGGTCAAAAGACACCTTTCAAATTTTAACTCAAAATTACTCTCTAAGTTGAATCATTTCTCCATAATTAATTTTTTGACTTTTCATACAATAGTTATTAAATTAATTCAACAAAACAAAGATTAAATAAAAAAGAATGAAGAGAATACAACGTAACAAAATATAAAATATGATATACGTTGCATATCTACTACTACCACTAGTAATGGTCACGGAATGAAATAACCACAGACAATTTAACTTCAATTTTAACTATTTTATATCCTGAAGATCTGAATAAATACATTTTTTTTCAAACTGTTATATCTCAAGGGCGTCGAGCTAAAATTTGAGCTCTTTACATTAAAATTGAAAACAGTTTTGAATTTTTCTGTGACAAACGTCATTTTTTCAATTCTTCCACGTCTTTTTTCTTTCATTTTCAACGTTCAAATGAAATGACAACTGTGAAATATGTTAAAACAACTTTCAAAGATTATTTATATTTTTTTCAAGTTAAAATGAGTAGCTTCTTTGTAAGAAACATTTTTAGCTGGGGTCTTAAATGTCCTAGTGTGCCAGGTATGTTATTCTGGTGAAGTGTGACAGTCAAGGGTTAAAAATAAAAGGTCGGCTAGCGAGTGTTTTAAGAATACAATGTTTCTGAATATACCAAAATTACCATGAATTGAGTTAACATAATTTTCGATTCGATTCATACAACTAAAATAACCGTAATTAGTGTTCAGTACGAAATAAAGCGTAGTTTCTTGAGTAAGCTGAGGGAACGTTCAAAAAGAGAAGTTAAATTATTATCAAGCAAAATATTGTAGCTTTTATTTTACAAAAAAATGTAACATTGAGCATTTTTCTTCTATTGCGTAGTATTTGGAGGCTTAAATTATTAGGAATTAAATCGTAGAATTAAATGGAATGGAACAACCACTATGCTTGGCAGCATGCCTTCATTTGTGCTGGACGCATTCAGAATCATTAATATGAAAGTCATAGTACAAAGACCACATTGTACCTTCGTATTCAAAAGTAGGTCTAATTAGCAGTATAGTGTTCTGAAAGTGGCAGTGTTCTCAAAAAAACTTTGAGGTTCTATATATGAAACCCAACGATTTTGAGAAACAATATTTTTATTATTGTAAAATATAAATTGGACGAGAAGGCAACCTAGATTTCTAACAGTGTTTATTGTACACAGTGGCTGACCATCATTTGTAAAATTATAAATAATTACTCCTACGTCTCAATTTTACAATGTATTGGGTTAAATTGAGAGATGACTTATTAAATATTCGTAAATCGTGAAGTCCGTTAATGTGACCCTCATACAGTTAATCATTTACCTTTACTGTAGTTAAAATTTATTAAATTTCAAGTATACCTTCAAGTAACAGGGTGTTTTCGAAATGGTGGCACAACCAAAAACGGGATTCAAAAAAAATAAGATAATATACAATACAATTTTCTCATGTCACTTTACTTTCGAGAAAACTGAGTTTGAACAGTTTTGAAGTGTTTGTAAAAAAAACTTGTTCACGACACAAAATTATAAATTTTATTACTTTGAAAATTAATGAATGTTAAACAAATAAATCCAATTATTAATACTACTAAAGTTCGTTATCAGTCATTCTTTATAACATTATTGGTGTAGATACTAATGTTTAATGCGATGAATTAGTTGATGATAAGAACACATAAGTAACAAACCTAATAAAGTAACATAAAATAATAAACATATTTTGGCGATATTAACAACTCTGTTGATTTATAATATTTGTTTACTGCAGAACTAAAAAACAATGGTTTTATCATTTTTTACGCTGTGAACAAACTTTTTTATAAATATTTAAAAAATGTCCAAATTCAATTTTCTTGAAAATGAAGCCTTGAATGAACAAATTTTATTCCACATTTTTTCGGATATAGATTCACCTATATTTCGGTTGTACCACCATTTCGAAAGCTGTATCACTTTCAAAGAAACTTCTAAGTACGTTATTATTTAATTATCTTGCTCTCCAAATAGTTCAGTTTATGGTCTATGTTGGTTGCTGGTCTATGGTGAGTTAATCTGTGGTCTATGCTTATTATATGCTATGATTATTGGTCTATAGTGAATGTTTGTGATATAGTCAATCTGCTGTTACGATTTGTCATAATTTATCAACAATAGAGCTTTAGAAATACAGGTAACCCTCCTATAACACGGTAGATAGGTTCCTAGAAAATGCCGTGTTGTGTGAAACCGTGTTGTATGAGACCCAGAGCCAGTACAAAAAGGGGGGTTACGTTCCGAAAACTTATTAAAAACAAATATTTTTTTTAATTCTACATAAATTTGTATTAATTTCTCTTTTCAAAAGACGATCCAAGATTTGTATCTTTACTTCTAAAGAAATAAATTTCCTCTTAAACGTTGTTTTTTTATCTTTATCGGACATGGCTTGGGACTGAAACTTAATGTCTTAAAGACGAAAAAATTATTTTTTAACACACCGTGGCTCGACGCAGACAGCCGATCAGCAGCGTGAGACACTTTTGTCTTCAGGCCACGGAGATGAAAAGAAATACTTTCCGCAACACTGTATCTTTAAGACGGCAAGCCTCGCCGCGGCTGTAGAAGTACAGTGTTTTACAAAGGTTTTTGCAATTTTCTTATCGTGTCAGAGCGAAACCGTGTTATAGGATGCCGTGTTGCAGGAGGGTTCCCGCAATTTATGAATCGTGTTATAGCGAAACCGTGTTATAAGATGCCGTGTTGTAGGAGGGTTACCTGTACAAACTATGCTAAGTTCTTTACTTTTTGTTGTCCACTTTGATTCCCTAATCATAGGTTACAGTCTATTCAGGTGAATAACGTTTATGTGATGATCAAGCTTCTGTAACAAATTACTTAAAATGTAAATTTCTATATAAAATTATCCTTCACCTTCAATGGGTTATCAAGGAAGGTTGTGACATGTCTTAACATCTTCAGACCCGAGTGTGTAATAGTACATATTCGAATGACCTCCGCACATGTTACTCTAGAATCGAATTAGATAAAGGCTTACGACCTACGATCAGATTACATCCTCCTATCTTTGCAGATACCTATATTTGATCATATTCCTGTATAATTAAACCGTTTCAGCACTAAAACTAGAACAAAGTAACTAAAATAAATTATCATAAATAACTTAAAGATCTATTTTCCTACATCCCTGGTGATGTATCTGAGTTACACATGTTAATAGAAATAAGAATAGTTAAATAGAAGAATGGTTAAAGATAGAAGTTAATAAAATACAATGGTTAATATTAAGAGACGTGTAAGAGTACGTGGCAACTTCGCGTTACAACGAATACTCAATAAACAAAAGAATACATATAATATTTCTACCAATTTATTGGTAAGTTGACAATATTATAAAAGATCACTTAATTTTGAAGGCAAAATCAGGAAAAATTTGTAAGATTTCAGTTCTGGAATATATGCTTACCGAGAATGTCCCGGTCAGATCGAGACCCCATTGTAATCGGAGAACGAGCTTGTTCCATGGCTCTTAATAAAACACCGTAGCGAATGTCAGTGCACAATGATCATGGAGGCACCTTGCGTTCACTTCGGTAGGGTGGTGCACCCTCGTCGAACACGTGGCCGACACCCCACGGGTACCGTTTCTGGTCCCGGGATAGAAAAAAAAGGGGTGGCAAACACGATCCTATGCAGGACCTTCGCACGTGGACATTCTCAGCTTACCGAGACAAATCCGCGATCCTGCATGCATAAAGTATTAAGCCGTTCGAAATTTATGAAAATGCATGTCATTTCGCGACACGTGGACGACCTTAAATCCTGTCGAGTAATTTTTTACTGGGATTTCGAAAGAGACGAAATTCGACTGGGATTATAGGGTAAGAATGATGAATCGATTTTTATACATTCGACGTTTAAATTAGCGAAATTGTTAGTTCTATGATGGATTCGAAAGGACGAGCAAGTAGAATTGTTCCTTGATATTTTTTAACGCATGGAAGGTATGAACTTCGAAGGTTATAAGGGTTGTATTTGTACTTAACAAAATAAGGTGATGTAATTGTATGTAGCAAAGTAACTTCCTGTAAATTTTGTAATTTTTATTATTAGTATAAGAAAAGAAAATATTATTATTGGACATTGTATACAACGAATTAAATAATAAACTAGAGTAGCAAACTAACACTTAAAACAGTTAATAATAATTAGGATTGTTAAAGATCAAGACGAATACGTAAAGAAATAAACATATTGAACTAAAACTGTTAGCAAATATAACGGATAATTGTCAAATATAAAAGAAAACTAAGAAAAGTTCTGTTAATAAATATAAGAACGTAATTAAAGAAATAAAGTCGTTGAAGAATAACGAACAAAACGGCCAAAATAATTGTAACAAAATCCCACTATTTTCAAATGCTTATTTTTCTAATAAGTCACTCGTTCCTGAAACGTCAGATTTCCCATCAGCCCCATGAAGCCAAAATCCAAAAGGCAACACCAAGACTGCGACGAATGCAAATCCCGGGTCAAAGCGATCAGGAAAAAAATGATCATTACACGATAAGTTTATTTGGAATAGGTTCTACGTCCCTAACATATTTCATCCATCTCGCTCCGCAGCGAACCCCACTATTGAAACAGCAGTCGGATCTTGACTGGGTCCCTAAGGGAGACGCGTGAACGCGTTTATATTCGCACTTCCAACCCCCTTCGTGGACCGAGAAAAGGGTACCGATATCAATTCGAGGCCGCTTATCAAAATAACGGTTACATCTTCATAAATATTTGGCCCCGTGCAGAGACGGGGACACGTGACAAGCGTGAAATCAGTATGGAGATGAGGGCGCTGAGCGTCGCGGCGCATGGGCTGCTGGGATTTCGAGGCCAATGCATTTTAGAACGGTTAGGATGATTGAAACGAATCTTGAGGGGATCGAATGGTCCGTTGTGAAAGACGAGAAATGCTTTTAATACTAACCTAACACGGTGACACCGTGAAAATTGACGTGTGTTATACGGCGGATTTATGAATTTGAGCTGTTAGGCTCTATTTGTCAGAAATATTTAACACTAAATTTATCGGTATAATACACATTTATTTTGAAGTTAAAAATGAAGTTGAACAATAAACGAACGGTAAAACAGAAATTAGTGTATTAATTTTTTATTTTGTTGCATATCGAGACGGATTTCTTAACATACATATTGTTATTAGATTCCTTAACGTCATAATTGTAACTTAAAAGAGGGCACTTGTTAAACGGACATTTTGACAGCTTTGATAGGTTTAGTGTTAGGTAGAATGTCATTTACAAATTAGTAATGTAAGATATTAGCTTTATGAATTCTTTTAGCGATACTTGCTTTGTGAGTGATTTCTGGAATTCTGACGTAGAGTTTGTTTATTATATAACAATAAATGCATAAATCGTGTAAGTATAAAGTTGCATAATCAATAATTGTCGAGTTGATAATGTAACAAATCCTGTGAAGATTAAATCTTGTGTTAATTTGCAATATAATACATGACATTATTAATGTTTTTAATTAACATTATTAACCATGCGAAATAACGTAATAGTTGCATGGTTTATAGTGTAATTAATCCTGTTGCAGTTTGGACCAAATCTTGTACTAATCTATGTAGCAAAAATCACTACTAATATTGAATAAATATATTAAATAAATATAATATTGTATAGTATATTAAATAATATTTAATATTTAATAATATCTAATGTTTAAATCACTACTAACAGAATAATATCACTACTACTAAAATTATCAATCACGTAAAGTAATATAATAAAAATTTATTCATTATGCAACAATAATAACATAATTTATTATAAGTATGAAACTGCGTAATTAATAATAACAGATGTTGTTAAATCTATACTAAATTTTGCATTATTTTGTAACGTAACATATATCATTACAAGTATTATCAATTATTATTACACGTTATGTAAAGTAATGTAACAGTAGTTATACAACAAGAATAAAAACACCACGATATTTTATAATTATATGGCTAAAAATTATTGCTTACATCTTACATTGTTAATTGGATATGTTTGTTACTTTGAATAATGTAACGATTTTTAAATAAAATTTATAAGTTTAGAAATATATATTTATCTGCAATTTTACTTGTTAATATACACCTGAATAAGAGAACAATCTTGAAAGAAGGAAATAAAATACTAAAAGTTTTAACCAACAGATACCTTTATTTATCAATTTTAATAAAATAAACAATTGGTTACTTATGTGTCATTAACACACGATGAAACATTAAGTAATTGCATTTTCTTATATTTCTTATATTTTTCTCAAATTTTTTTCTCAATTACATGTAATATTAAAAAACAATACATTGTAAAAAAAATATATAATATACTGCAAAAATAATATTGTAACAGTACAATAAAAATATCTGTTCTATTCCATCGATTAAAATTACAAAATATGAAACTTTTATTCGAGTATAATAATTTGGCCACCCACTAAATCCTTCATGCAGCTACACAACTTGGAGGTTATGTATCTTGAAGTTTAATCTCACATCCTCTTAATATTGCGTATCGAATTCTTCCAGATTTTTCAAAGCAAATTCCGCAGTTAACCAGCTAATACTTTTACCTTCTAGTGCAGTCTCAGTCCCAAAGGGCAAGTTTCTTCAGTTGTCGGCTCTACGGGCAGCGTGGGTGCCGGGTGTGTAAACATTTCAAATTAGTATTCAGATGCGCAGCTGTTGACTGCTTGACGGCTCGGTTTCGAGAGCTTCCGAGGCTTCGTTTAATTGTAAGGAGCCAGATGCCCTCAACCATCACCTCCTCCTCTTTTCGCCCAGAAACCCCCTCCCTCCGCGGTCCAATTCACCCTCACGATCGACCATCACGTATGGTTTCTTCTGCAACGGATCCAAGCTTGTGTATTGTCTGACAGACATCGACTCCGTTTCAACCCCCCTCGACCGGCGTCGCGTTACTCTGCACCCCCTTTTATTGCCAATTGGCCCGACGGTTTCATGGTGTTTGGTGAAATTGAGAAATTCCGAACGGTCCGAGAGAATCGTTAATTAGGTTTGTTCATTGAATATTGAACCATGCGGGGTAGCTTGAGATTCGATATCGGTTTTCAGGGTTTATGAAACTGGGTGACGAATTGCAAGGCTCTGTCAAAATACAGACACAATTACATACCTGTTGAAAATTTATTGTCACGGAATATTTATATGTACATGCGTTGTTCAGTTATACATTTTACGGTGTGAGAGGAAACACAGTTGAACTTTATTTTGCAGTTCTATGTATGCAGTGATACAGTAAATGTGAAAGACTTGTCAGACTCTCCATAATCGGACTCCTTTCAAAATTCGTAATTAACACTAGGGTAAAGTAGAATAATAAATAAATTGGGGATATGTGAACTGCCGGAGACCTTGCTTTTTTAACTTGACGAAAGTAGACATACATTTTTAGAAAAATTTCTTAATAAGTTTTGTCATTTAAAATAAGAGATCTATGATCGGGTTAAACATGACTCAATTACATCAATGACATCATTTTGTACTCAAATTTTTATAGTGAATTTTTATTTAGTTACAGTTTAGTTTCGCAACCCTAAATCTAACCTAACTAATCTCAATTTAATTTAACCTAACCTAATTTAACTTTACTTAATTTAATATAACTTAATTTAGTAATTCAAGTATAATAATCAAATTTTTAATGAAATTGAACATAATTGAGGAAGAAGGTTATTGCTGAAGTCCATTGAATATTATATGGAATACTCTGGTCTGATTTAATGGACACCATGTATAAAGAATGCAAGACGAGTCGAAAGTGAGAACCTGGAGTCTACGGTCAGATAAATAATTGGTACAATTAATCGAAAGGCTGTCTTTCGGAATCGAGTGACAACGTGATATTAACATTTCCTTTGGCGCGCATGGTATACGAATCAGGAAACGACTCAGCAGCCAATTATTATATTTTCGGGCAAGAAAGGTACGAGAAGGAACCGATCACATCGTTTTCGAACGATCCGTCAAATCATAACCGGTGGTTAAATCGAATTTAGCCCTTCAACGTCTGACTTTTGATCGCGAGCTGAGCTTCGTTGAAAAAGAAAAGAAACACCTGGCTGAATTTGAGGTTAGAATTAAAAAATCCGCCGAAATTGGATCCTTCTAGGAAGAGTAAGGTGTTTTTCTAAAAAGGGATATTGAGAAAATACTTTTATTAATTGCGTATATTTCTATGAATAAAATAAATATTTATAAATATTTCTCACTCGTTCTGTATCAATTAAATAAACTTATACTAATTATCAAAATTACAATATTTTGATCTACCGAACAGTACGTAGTCTCCCGCATTTTGATTTTTTTAAATTAATTTGTTGCAATATAACGGAAGAAATACTAAAAATTCGTGATTACATCCGAACGATCATTAAAAAAGTAAAATATTGTCTGTGTTTGCGTGAAATTTTTATAGATATTGGCCAAATTTCTTTTGAGCCATACTTCACTTAATCATATAAAATGAAAGTTCGAGGTTAGAAATAATAATTTTCGACAACCTATCTCACCATTTAAGGTTTGTTAGACGAGTAATAAAATAAATACCGTCTTTCCGATTTAACGACTGCTTCATAAATACCTTGCACAAACATAATTGAATCGAACAGTTTCTGCATAGAAATTAGGTTTGATACATTTAATACATCGTGAACAAAGTTGTAGATCACGAAGCGCGACTTACAGTGCGTCAGTACTGTTGTAGGCTACATCTTAGTTTTCGACCGCTATAAAATGGCCGATTATGCTAGCAAGTAATTTTCACCGAATTGATGTAACGTACACTCTACTTCGTATTATTCATTGCTTTGCAATTTAGTTTTTGTATTGTTACTCGTGCAAGAATAAATGAAAATTCATTCGTAACTATTTCAAGCAATTTCAAACGACTTGAAATTAACACATTTTTTAAAAGAATTAAGTACCACT
>JASVEB010000100.1:0-22884 GCA_036983795.1 Megachile lagopoda | reverse complement strand
TATTTAAGGAATGCAGAAGCTCTTCGATTTAAAGCCAGAGGAATATTGAATATCCAGGTTAGCAACAGGATCACGTGTTTTTCCCAGTGCACAAAGGAATTGTAGTCTCGAAAACGTCTGGAGATGTTCCTTATTACAAGATAGTGCGAGAGACAATGAGATTCATCATAAGCGGACAACCTTGGCAAGTAAATCTCGATGTCCGGAAGCTCGAAAGAGAGGACGAAGAAAAAAGTCGAAGGGAAAAAAGCAATGGTCGTCGCGGGGCAGCGGGGAGCCAGATAACCGAAGAATGTAATTGAAAAGTTTTCTCGTTAAATTGCGCAAAACGCGTGCGGTACGCGGTCATGGGACGCCGAGCGTCGCGAACAGAGGCGAAAGTGGACGAGCGAGCGTCGTGAGACAATGACAGGAGGGGATCCGACTGATTTTAATTATGGAATCCACGCAGGTGAAACGTTGGCTCGATTTTCCTGTCGTTCCCCGGCTGCCTTATTGGACACCCTTCCTACTTTCACCTGTTCCTGCAATTTCAATCGAACCCACTCGAGAACCATACGCTTTGACTGGCGTCGACCACTTCTGACTCTGCTCGATCGATTTCCACTCGACTCACGAAAAATATCCACGAATATCGAGTTACGAATTTGTTCTGCACGTCCATTAATACGTATAACTGTGTCCCTCGCCTCGTATTTTATATCCTTTATCCTTTTCACTCTTTTCGATTGTGATTTTACAAAACGGACACGTCTACTGTCAATATTTTCGAATTATTTTATTGGCGGACAGCATCGAAATATTTTCTTATTCTGTCTCGTTTGGAGGGAAATTTGGATATTTTCTGAAATGATAGAAAATTATGGCAACTTTAATTTTAACGTTAACACAATTAGTGATCAATTGAACAGATGTTGATCAATAGAGTCTAGTTGTTAATCGATCAAAAATTATATGATTGACAGGACCTTATATGATATCTTCACTTATATGTATATATTATCATACTCTCAATTATGTGCACATCAATATAAGCACACGTGCTTAGGGAAATTTTTGTCCGAGTTACTCATAAAATTTTTATTATATAAATGTTTGTTAACATAGTTATATCAGTATACAAACAAAAAATAATATAGCGAATACCGAAATTAACTGGATACAATAATCACCATAATTAATTAACGCCATAATTAATGAAAGTAATGTTCCTCGTCAGCATAGAATAGTTACTTTAAGAAATTTTAAAAGACAGTTTCTTAACGTCAGAAAACTATAAATCTTGAGTAAGGAAGTCATTCGGGGTGCAAATGAGAGCCGGACAATAGGGTGTATCGTGTGGCGTGTACGTAGGCGATTTAGTTCCGAGTTTGCGAAAATGTTGCATATTCAACGCTAAAAGCTGCGCTGCTGATGCATTCGGAGAAGGTTGTTTCAACGTTCGCGAAAAAAGTCTTCCGCGCTTTTCGACGCAAAAGCTTCAGGGTCGTGAGAGTACATCGTTAAAACGTTAATTGCCATTCGACGTGCGTACCGGTATGTGCGATGGTGTTTCAGACTCTTTAATGGCCGTTTCCTTCTCGTTACGATAATGGCGATGTAAGCGAGAAGGGTAGATTTAACACCTTTTTGTGGAAAATTCATCCCTTATGAAAGGGATCTTCTTTATTTATTTAACGTCTACTTGTATCGAATTCTACTTGCATGTTCTATATCTATATGTTGTGTTATAACTCGACAGCAGACATCTGATGAGATATTTTTTGAATTTCTTAATGGACTTTTCGACATTTCGTTAAATATTTATTTGGAAGACTCGGTTGGAAATTCGACACAACGCTTCCTTTTTGAACTCCCATGACCCGTAACAAACTTATATTTCTCGATTTCAAAATGATCGACTGTCCAATCTAAAATTGTCAAATTCCTAGTCCATCAGTTCCCGAAATATAGAAAAATATATCAAAAAGTTTCGTACGCCACGAAATCACAGAATCACCCTAACGTCACATCAAAGATATTTGCATCGGATTCGAAACCGAGCATCTCTAAAAACGGGAAAGCAGTGTTGAAGCAGATCGGGTTCAGAAAATTAATTAGCTCGTTAAACGTGCATGTCAGCGACGATCGGCGAAAAAAAAAGTATTTCCATGATAAGTGGCATCGTTAGGTATAGACGCAGATCAGAGGATGATCCAAGTTGTAAGAGGTTTTGAGGAGAGCATCGGAGGACCCTCAAAGTAGCTCAACGACTCGTTATAAATTGTCGTCGACTGCTCCAACGTTGGATTCCACAGAAACGCGGCGTAATGGCGCGGAGTTGAAATCTCGATGGTGTGGGTGGATCCTCTATCGGCAAGTTCCTTCCGACTGCTAAAGGAACGGAACAAATTAATTCCGTAAGGACGAAAACTCGAGGACAAAGGCGGCACGCGGGATTCAAAGGGCACAATTACAATTTGGGTACTCGATAGGACACTTAGATACACTCGCAAAATCTGCTCTGCTCTCTTCTATTCATATTTTTACTTCAACCGCGTGTACTTCATTTCATTTTTCGTGTTGGTGTTCGATTTTAATCGTGACACACTTATGACGCACTGGAGTCACTTGACTCGAGACGCGACTATGACGCACTCGAGACGCAACTGACACACTCGTGGCACAGTCGAGACGCAACTGTGACGCACCTGTGACACAGTCGAGACGCAACTATGACGCACTCGTGACGCACCTGTGACACGGTCGAGACGCAACTGTGACGCACCTGTGACACATTCGGGACGCAACTGTGACGCACTCGAGACATACCTTGACACACTCGTTACGCACTCGATGACGCACTTCGTAACTCACTCGTGACGCACTACATGACACAATCGTGATGCACTCGTGACGCTCAGTTTGGAAGGGGATAAGCCAGTCTCATATTTTCACTGCTGTTTATGTTGGATTTAATTCTAATTATAATTGTGTCATCAAGGATCACTGAAGGCAGTATGTGTTAAACATCTAACCTTCAGTTACCTAGCATTGTGGCAATAATTAGCTAGTTTGTGAATGACGTAACAGAACATTGTAGGCTAAGAACCATCAGTGTGGCGATGATACAACATAAATCCAGTACCAACAGAATCTAATTTATACCAAACATTGTGCGTGAATATAGCTGTATTTGAGCAAGGAGCATATGTGACGTTCTGTTCAAATTAATTCACCCTTAATTTCGGAATACTAAATATTGAAAAGTTGAGTCATTAAATGCGAAGTTCGTATAGTTGCGAATAGCATTTGGCATTCGTATGCCCTAAGAACAAGAGTACAAAGAACGCGACACTTTTTCGGTATTCAAACTTATTCAAAGCGCGGAGCATCCATCCAGTTCTCCCTTTCACGGTTTCCCAACTTGGCTTCTTACACGAAACACATTCCAGCGAGATTGCGATAAATTATGCAAAATGTGGAGCAACCACTTCGCAGTTTCCAACCTTGTTTCGCGAGCTCTTAATCGTGAATTCCCGAAATTCCCTGGCTGCACGAAACAGGCGACGCAGGAGGCGTCTTTGAGTATCAGGTTTTTGTTGCAAGCTTCGATTCGTTCGATTCGTCCTTGCAGATTTATTGGATTTTCTTGCCGTCGCTGATACTTCAACGGAGAATAGCAATTAGAGTACGCTGTCGAAATGGTTTATCCAGGCATCGTTTCTAGTAGACTAGCAAGAAAATCATGGGAGAAATTGTGTTCCTCTGGTGCAGCGTGTGGCGAGGTAAGAAATTTACCAGCTGCTACATGCACATCTCGTTACGCGATATATCTTGCGATGCTGCTGTTTTTCGGAAAGAACGAGTTTCAGATTATGGAGGTGACATCGTTTCTTTTGGGTCCAAATTTTGTCTTTGGAATTTTGGGACTTTTGGATTCTAGGGTTTGGGACTTTAGGATTCTAGTATTCTAGGATTTTAGGATTCCAAGATTTTGACTTCCAAAATTTTTTAATTTCAGATACTTCAAACCTTAGAACCTTCAAATTTTACAACTTCTCAAAATTAAAGAACTTTTAAATACTGAGATATTGACCCTTGAAAGTGACAGCCCCAGGGCAGGGAAATACCGGTCCCACCTCTTAAAATAATCCAAAATCCACGATTTCAAAACATTGACCCTACAACGTGAGATTATTAATTCTAAAAATTCTTTCATTAATCGAATTTTTATAATCCCATAGCAGAAAACAGTGACTAATTCTACTAAGTTTTCAAATGTAAAATTGTTCATAACTCAAAGACGAAATGACCCCGCATATTTCAGAGTCACATTTATTAAACCGCCTTTCCCACTTTTTAAGGGAACTTTTTAGGTTATAAATTCGAATAGTTTCCAGAGATTAGTACCATATTTTGCAAGTTTAAGTTACGTAGGAAATGAGGAATGAATGTTCCAATCTTTGGGGAAGATAATCCGAGGAATATTCGCGATCTTTTATCCCCGATGAATTTCACGCTTCAGGGAAATTCGCGAATTACGATTAATAGCTCGAGAAACAAGGGCACATCTACTAATTCATTTCGTTGTTTTAACACCGTTCGGTGTAGATTAAACAAAATCCGCCAACTCTTAATGACTTCTACACAAAATTAAACTTCGTATTTGCAGAATTTCTTCGCTTACTTTTTACTCGTTTTACTAGTCCTTCGCGTGCAAAGTAGTACATCAAGAATGCTTGCATAATTTCGAGGTTGATATCGTACCTCGTTTCTGATGGCGAAACGATAAAAAATTGCAGGAGATTAGAAGATATCGTAAGGAACGTATGTTTGCAAAGTATGATGACTGCAGCGGCAATATATTAGGCGTGTTTGCAGAGTAAATACCGGAGGAAAGGAAGCGTTTAAGGAAGATATTTTACGAGCTTGCTAAGAAAGATGGAAGGTGTCGTAAATTAGGTTCAAACCTAGAAACATGAGGGCTGCACTCTATTTTAACCCACACATTTTTCTAAAAATGAAACTTAAACTTTCCCATTTTCGGACATTATTTGATATAACTACTCCTCCATTTTGTATTAAAAATATCAACAAAGGAATTGCATGGTTATTAAACCTCAAACTCTAAACTGATGTACACACGATGTTACCAAATATGGTAACACTTCTGTTTCGTATTAAAATTTTCTACGAACACATTTCGCAATCATGAAAATTCATGCAAGAATATTGCCTTATCGAAGAGCATAAACGAAACGTCAGATCTTTATTGTCAGCAGATAAATAATTGTCGAAATGAAATTGAACGCAAGCTGTCACGATATTACGGCCATAAATCATGGAAATACATGTATATTTATTCTAGTTCCACGGGTATTTCGCAATCTTCCATCCTGGATTCACCATAAATTTACAGGAATAAATACGTCGATATGTCTGGCTGATGTCAGCTGGATCTTGAACCCGGAACGCGTATTCTACCCTTTAGCTTCATCCCTTCCGTACAATTTTTTTGCTGTTTCCTTTGTATATTCTTTGTCCTCCCATTTTCTGTCTAATCCATATTCCGGCGTTAAATAGCGCCTCCATTTTTCCTCCGTTCTCCCCTTTCTGTCTCATCACCACCACCTTTGAACTCGTTTTTTCGATTCACAATATCCATCTTCCTTTCCTTTATCTCCTCGCGTTGCTTTTGTCTCCTCGCAATTTAACGTTCTTATTTTCTACCCTTACTCTTTTTCTTACTTTCATTAAATATCGCGGCGTGTCTTAACTTCATTTTCGTGAAACATTGAATTACAAAATAATAATATGGAAGATAAGTTTAGCAACTTATGTAGGAAGTATCTTACTTACCAAAAGGTGAACCTTGTGTTGCATAATATTTCACTTTGAAGAAATACTGATCGGATATCATTTTTCAACTCTAGGACCTAACGACAGTAAGTAAAATGTGATTGCTCCTGCTAATACTAGTAATAGTAATAAAAATTAATGAACCGGTAACTGAAGAAATTCTTATTAAATGAAGTGAATTAAAAAAAAAATTCATTAAATACTTGAGTTTCCAAATTTTAAATTAAGGAATTCCTAAATCTCCAAAGTTCAATCTCAATTGTCACCTTACTGTCATTAGGTCCGAGGATAGAAAATTATATCCGAAAAATACTTCTTCAAAAGTGAAAAATTCGACAGGGTTGGTAACCATTCAGACATCGATCGATTTTCTAAGAGCCTATTGTTAATGAACGAAGGCATTTTACCCTTTTCTTAAAGCAACCCCCGTTATCTACCTATTCCTGCGTTCTCATCAGGGTTCTTTTATCGTTTCTCCATACGCGTCGCTATCTATCGTTGTCAGTGCAACAACCACCCTCTCGGGCTCGGTCACCCTCTGTTCTGATCCCTCTATCATCCCCTCAGCCAGGTGGTGCAAGCATCGCCTCGGCCCGAGCCTCGATTTCGCGTGTGCGTTTTCACCATGACAAAGCCAGATTTAAGCTCCGCTTACGAGTCGGAGCTTTCCAGCTGGCTCGAATTCGCCAGGGTTTACTACATGCCGTTGCTGCATAACGATTTTCCTACCCCCGTGACGTTTTGTTATCAGCTATAATAGACTGCGTTTTCGCGGGTTCGGAAAGGGAGCAGGCAGCCGGATTTAGGGAAAAACACTCGGATGTTTTCCACTGGATATCGAACGAAAAGAAAACCGACGTTGTGTTTGTGTCTTGTTACGTGAAACGGGATCTCTGTAACTGTTCGCTTGATCAATATTTTCCGTTTTAATTAAACGGTGAAGGAGATCAGACAGAGGGAATTAATTACCTTGAGGGATATTTTTCGTTATTGGTATCTCGAAAAATTTTGAAACCCTGTCAGAAGAGGGTGTTTCACCCCTTGGCTTATAAGACTCACTCTTATACTTGATATAGTAGATTATACTCTTAGACGTGACTCACTCTTGACGCACTCGAGGCTCACTCTTGACGCACTTGTTACACACTCGTGACTCATTCGTGACGCACTCGTCACTCACTCTTGACGCACTCGTGACGCACTTATGGCGTACCCTTGACGCACTCGTGACGCACTTAGGATACACTCGTGACTCACTGTTGACGCACTTATGACACACTCGTCACTCATTCTTGACGCACTCGTGACTCACTCTTAACGCACTTATGACGCACTTAGGGATACACTCATGACTCACTCTTGACGCACTTATGACACACTCGTCACTCACTTTTGACGCACTCGTGACGCACTTATGACGTACCCTTGACACATTCTTGACGCACTCGTGACTCACTGTTGACGCACTTATGACGTACTTAGGATACACTCGTGACTCACTGTTGACGCACTTATGACACACTCGTGACGCACTCATGGCTCACTCTTGACGCACTCGTGACACGCTTATGACGCACTCGTACTTCAGTGTGATTAGTTTTACTCGAATTTTGAATACGCTTCAATTTGAAGTTCAAGTCTAATACTTTGCATAGTCAACGATACCAATTAACATTGATACCAAATTGATATAGCATTTCAACTTTCTTTGTCTTGATATTGTAGCCATCATTAGTTTTGCCGCACTTAACAAATCACAGTGCAAGTTTTTAAACGAAGCATGGAAAACGGCAGAAACGAACAAAATGGTAGAAAGTTAAAGAGCAGCGAAAAATACGACACTGTTATCGAACTTAATTAACGTCCAAGAGTAACTAGCCTCCTGTGCATTGATCTTGAACGCCAACAGTTTAGTGGCCCGTAATATCCCGTGCATTCCGCGCCTGCATCGAAATTAATCTGATTTACAGCAACACGGCCAAGTTCGAATGCGATACGACCCGTACTTTTCTCTCGGAAACTGAATTACCCACAGAATTAATTACCGCCGAGATAAAGTTTATATATCTCAATTTTAAATCATAAGATTAATATTTATGGGACCGTGTATCAAAAACCGGGCACGGTTGGATGCTGGAATTCAAATCAAAAAGTTTAATTACCGTTTCAGATTTTCATAATGCGTCTCTCGGGCAAACGCTGCGTTTCAATTTTAATTAGTCGTCTGTATGGAGATTCTAGGGAAATTTTAGGGACGTCTGGAGGTATAGGAAAAATTGGGTTTGGGGGTTTTTAAGAAGTTTTGATAGAATCTAGAGACTATAGGGATTTAGGGAGACTTTGGGGAGGATCTCGGAAAGTCTAGGGAGGTTCTAGTAACTTCTCAGGGACTTGGGGTGTATAGGAAAACTTTGGGGAGATTTTAGAGAGTTTTGGTAAGATTCCATAGTGATCTAGAAAGATAGGGAGTCTTCAGTAAGTTTGGTAGACTCTAAGGAGACTATAGAAATCTAGAAGAGCTTTAAGGAGATCGAGGAGAGTCTAGGGAAATTTTGAAGTCACTGTAATCTAGAATGACTCTGAAGACACTTAGGAGAGTCTAGGAGACCTTAATGTTATTTCTGGAATCTAGAAAGATTTTTAAATGACGTGTGGGGTCTAGTATGACTCTAACAAGACATAGAGGAGTCCAGAAAGATTTAAAAAAATTTTGAGGAATTTAGAACAGCCTAATGTGACTTTACAAGAACGTAGAAGTATCTAAGAAGGCTATAGAGATAAAACTCCTATACAGGTCTGGAAGACTTTACAAAAGTGTAAAAGATTCTGGGTAGCCTCCAGAGAGACATAAGAGTCTACGAAAATCTAGAGAGAGCCTAGGGACACATACTGCGAACATTCCCCACTTCGAACATCGGAACGTACCTTTTTGTTCTCACGTGAAAAAGAGTTAGATCGACGATAAAAACACGTTAAAAGATTTCAATAGCAAAGAATTCCATCGAATAAGTAACTAGAGAGAATTGAAATAAACGCTGTTTACGTATTCCGTGAAAAGGGAGGAACACGAGGGAAATCGATGAGAAAAAGAGCAAATCGAACGCAGTCGATGTAAAGGTCGAAAAAGAGGAGAGAGAGAAAGAATGAAATAGAAGCTTGACACCCCTCCGGTGAACAATTCTGACGAGTTGGCAATTCGATCCTGAAACAGGACCCAAGAGACGGCATAAAGCTCACTCCAAGCTCGTTTGTTCTTTCTTTCTTTCTTCCTTTCTTCATTTTCACCTATTCCCCTTCACGACACTTCAGCATCGTTCGGCTGTCGCTATTTGTCCCGTGAACTTGCTCGGCTTTTTGTCAGGGCATCGCTTATGCCCCATCTACAACCCACCCTCTCTTAAAGATTCAATTTAATTCACTCACCATGAAGAGCTTTCAAATACGCTTTCCCCGCATTGATCAACTGCCTCGCCCCTGGATTGAATTTGTCCAGGATGTTCTGAAATCATAAATATGAAACGTTCTTATGAGGTGCGGTTAATGATCCGATTGAAAATTTTCTGCATTGTCCGCGGAAGCTGGGGATCAAGGGTGATTATCATTTTATCGCTTTCAAGTTTGGAACTCTTTCATTAATCTATTTAGAAATTTTTTTATACTTAACTCACAAATAAATTAAGTACTCAAATTAATTACATTCCTAGAGTTTGAAATTTTCACACAGATTCTTATATCCTCGAATGCAAGTATAATCGACTAGATTCTTATATCTCCAAATTCCTAAAACTCCAAGTGCCCACATCTTCAAAGCTTTTGATTTTCAAGTTTCCAAATCTTCAAATTTCTAATTCTCCAAATTCCTATATCTCCAAATGCCCAAATCTCCAAATTCCCAAATATCCAGAGCCTTGGATTCCCAAATTCCCAAATCTCCAGATCCTTAGATTTCCAAATTCCCAAATCTCCAAATTCTCAAATCTCCAAATTCCCAAATCTCCAGAGCTTTCGATTCCCAAATTCCCAATCTCCAAATTCCCAATTCTTCAAATTTTTAAATTTCCAAATTTCTAAATCTCCAAATTCCCAAGTCTCCAAATTTCCAAGTCTCGAATTCCTCAAATCTCCAAATTCTGTAATTCCCAAATTCCACAATTCCTAAATTTCAAAAGCCCCAACACCCAAATCCAGAAATCCCCAAATCCAAAGAAAAAATAATAGCCAAACACAGCATTGCTTTCGTCTCCCGCAAAATATCCCTAATATAGACGACAGCGAGTGAAGGATTGCAATTAAAGCATGTAATTTATCACGAGAGATCGATCAAAAGTAACGCGACGTGCAATTTTATTATCGACAACGTGCATCGTTGTCGAACACGAGTAAGTCATCCCTTTTAATTTGGTCGTTGATCTTTAATTCGTATTCCATGTTTATCGACTTTCGCAGCGGAGTTATACAAATTACATAAATCTTTCGATTACGATAATCACATCATCGATTTTCCTGACAGAAATAGTTAACTACGCAATTGCAATTGCGTCCATTCGATCGTGCATAATATATTCGCACATCTTCATCGGACCTTGATCGATTGCCAGCCATATTGGCAAGTGTTAACTAGCATGAGCTAATCGGGTTACGTCATTACGACGGATTAGTTTCCTGTGCATGAGCAAAAGTCATCATTCAGTAGCGGAATGCGGTTGGCTTTGTAGTAGGTTGCACACTTCGAACAAGGAATTTGCAGTCTCTGAAGCAACTTGTCTATGAAACATTCTTAGCATAACCTTCCCTCTTATTTGTCATTCTATGTTTCCTTTGTTACAGAAGAATTCTATGCATCGATTGAAAACGTTACAAGGGTAACTACACGCTGAGAATTTAAGGCGTGTCAAATTTCTATGGGATCAGGTGGTTTTCAATTGTATTTATTTATTTTAGAAATTTGAGTTTGGAAATGTTAGACAAGTTTTGAATGTGTGATTTCTTACTAGTTTTTGAGTAGCCAAGTTCTCAGGTTTTATAAGACTTCGAATCTTTGAACATACACATTTACAATTTTTCAAGAGTCTAAATTTCCAGATACATCTGGATCCCAAAGCCAGTTTCCCAGATTCCCCAGTTGCGTCACAACTAAACCTTAATAGTAACCATTGGACCTTTATCTCGGATAGTTAGCTGTTTCGTCTGCGATACCGCGTAGTCTCCAAGAAACCGCCATCTTGAACAGGTGAAAGGAGGTTCAAGAAGAGAGAAGGAGAGAGAGCGAGAGAAAGAGAGACAGGAGAGAAGCAAATAGAGAGATTCAGGAAGACGAGCAAGGATCGTCCTCAAAGCTGGAATGCCGGAGGCGTTCTCTCGATAACGTGCAACCACGACCTTTATCTCTCGTTATTCGTCCTCCTCCTGCATCCTTTAGACGAGTCCTGTTTATTCGGCCATCGAGCAACCCGTCAAATTTCCGGTGACATTGTTTCGGTTTACTTTCCAGCACCGATTAGACGGCTTGCCGTCCGTCGAGCGATACGGTCCAGGGAAAATACCTCCAATTATCGAGACGTTTGCTTAAACATCGATGGTCTAAGTTTACTGGGGAAGAATGGGAAATTGGGGATTTGGAGAACAAGGAGATGAAAATTTGGGATTTGGAGATTCGAGTTAGGGATGTGATGGGCATTTGGAGATTTAAGGAGATAGGGATGTGGACATGGAAATTCAGGGATTTGGTCATTTGAGAAGTTAGAGATCTGGAGATGGACATTTGGAGATTTGGAAATTTGAGGAGTTAGGGATGTGGAGATAGAAATTTGGGGATTTGGAAATTCCAGAAGTTGGGAATATGGAGATGGACATTTGAGAAGTTAGAGATGTGAAGATGGACATTTGGAGATTTGGAAATTCGAGGAGTTAGGAATATGGAGATGGACATTTGAGGATTTGTAGATTTAAGGAATTAGGGAGATTGATATTTGCGGATTTGGAGATTTGAAGAGTTAGGGATATGCAAATGGAAATGTAGGGATTTGAAGATTTCTAAATCTGAAAATTTGGTGCGAATGTGAGAATTTGTCAAATTTGATTCAAAGTGGTGGCTCTCGAAAATGTATAAATTTGAGAATTTTCGAACTAGGATCGCTCCAATTGTTAATATCCCGTCAAATTTATAGTAGCGAATAGCAGAGCAACATTTGCACATGTGTAATTGCTTAATTTTTAAAGGTTTTCACAATCGACTCGAACATGTATGCGTTTGCCATTAACCAAGCAGTTTCACGATTGGCTAAGAAGTACATTAGCGGCAAAAACCTGATGGAAATTCTGGAGTTGGTTAATAAGAGAAGCAGCAATGTGGAACAGTTTATCGGGCCGCGGTTGATCCATCATCCGTTGTCGCGTGGTTATCCCGGCACATGGAAACGGAACAAATTGAACCGCGAAGAATGTTAATAACGGTGGCCTGTGTGTCATGTCCCGTGTAATGAACCGTGCGACGGAAAAGTGGAGCGATTGGAAACGGGGGACAAAATGACGGCTACGGATGGTGTCTGCAAGCCAGATATTCCAGTTACAATATCAAACAAATTTTACAAAACTTCAAGGTTTATAAATTTCTATAAAACAATCGAGTAAGAATTAGGGATTTTGCAACCCCTTCTCAATAACCCTTGATATTTGACATTTGTAAATATTACTAATTAAAAAATTACTAATAAAATTAAGTTAATAGTATTATCTTCATCGAGTGAATGAGCCAATCGATACAAGAAGCTGCAATCTCCTGCAGACCCGAATGTTCCATTTAAAGTTGGAATCAGATTCGGGAACTGTAGTTCCCAGTTCGATGATACGGCACGCTCACGAGCTAGATAATAGCGTGTATCCTCCGGCGAAATGACAATTCGTGTCAGCTGAGGAAATGTCTTTGCTTATCACACCGTTATGTAATTTGGCGAGAAACAGGGTCAGTTTGAACGGTCAAGATATCTGAGCGTAACCGGTCCCGTTGGTGCATCGATGCTCACTGGAATTCCAAATCTCCGCCATTGACGATCATTATGGACGTGTCGTCCAAAAGACGCTGTCGTGATCCGTGGGGAATTTCGCTTCTTAGGTGGTGGTCGGTGATGGCATTGTTAAATACTTGCTAGCATTATTAAATACTTGGTAGCATTGTTAAAGGCTTGCTAGCACTGTTGAATACACTTTTGAGATGCCCAAAATGACCAAAGATGATCAAATTGGGTGATCAAATGTATAAACCTGGTCATTAACAGACTCTTAAGTTAAAAATAATAACTAGTCTTTGTTATTCATTTGCAAGTATAACATTCTGTTCTGTTCTGTACTTCTGTCTTTGATTACATAGATTGTAATCAATGTTGAACTCAAAATTCCTTGTGCAAATACAGTTTAGGTTTGTCATATTCAAGTAATGCGTCACGAAGTGCGTCGTGAAGTGCGTCATGAAATGCGTCACGAAGTGCGTCATGAAATATGTCACGAAGTGCGTCAGGAAATGCGTCGTGAAGTGCGTCATGAAATGCGTCACGAAGTGCGTCATGAAATATGTCACGAAGTGCGTCAGGAAATGCGTTACGAAGTGCGTCAGGAAATGCGTCACGAACTGCGTCATGAAGTGCGTCACGAAGTGCGTCACAAGTGAAGAGGTCCACTTCGGCAAATTCGTTTCTGCGTACAAAGTAAAATTTTGTTAACTATTCTCAGAACTGAACATTAAGTTTTCTAATCATAGGTGGACGCCTCTGTACCTGATATGTACAGTAAATATTATAAGAACATCGTAAATTACTTATATTGCAAATACGTTAATAGTGAATCAACTGTAGACTCACTAATGTAAATTAAGGTAGGTTAATGTAGATTTAAATGTAAGATAAACCATTGACATTTTTTGTCGCAGTTCATTGACACGTATAACGTAACAAAGCGATAAAGAAAGTACTAAATATTATGCAATATTTTTTTTAACAAATCTTTGAATAACTTTGTAACATTCTGCATTGAATAGTAACTGTGTAACCGCGTGTACCTGATTTGCAAATTTAACCGTAATCCTTTAGAAACCGGTTCCTGAAAGCACATCATCCTTGACCCCACGGCGTTGAAAAAATGTTTCAAAGTACCGTACGCCGATACAAACCACCTATCGTTCATGCTAATTTAATGCGCGCTAAAAATATGTTAGCAGATAAAAATCTCTATTGCTCAATCGATATTGTGTACCAACAGTGTCAACGCGAAAAGAAATGTTAATAGAAGGAATGTTAATTTGGCACAAGAGAAATGTTACAGTCGGACATTTTTGCTTGATGCGAATTGTTGTTTCGCGCATGTCACGTTAGCTTATTTTATGTCGTATTACATTACATTCCTGTAATAAACGGAACCGAGAGAAGTAACGACGCGATATTTCACCGTCGAGTCGGACTGCCGAGTTATTTTTTAGCAGGCCAAACATTAGACAAAAATGTTGTATAATAAAGGAGGCTGCACGAACTGAGAAGCATAAATCTGGCTCGAAAATTTTCCTGTATTTTATCGTTCGCCATTTTATGAGCGCGGAATCTGTTCCATTAGGGAGTATTATTTATACGTGTATTTATTTATCGAATTAACGCGATATTCCGGTCGAAGTGATTATGTGCGCGAATGGACGAGGCGTTTTCTGCGCCGAACATATTTTTTCATATCTTCCGGATAAATTGGGTCATTTGCGTCATTTTATTATGTGTGCGAAATTCAGAAATATTCGTTTAAACCTCTGCTGTATTTTACAGTTTAATATCTTTTTATTAAAATATCGACGTTTTTAGTATTTTTGGAATTTTAATATTTTCAAGTATTTGTTATTTTAATCTTATTCTAGAATTTAGTTCTAGTACGAATTGTTTCATTAATATGTTTCAATTTCTTCACAAATTCGAAATTTGCAAATTAGGTTTGTTAGAGAACACAAATTTAAATTACGAATAATACTGTAAACATTTCGTACGAAATATAGGACTCGAGTTTAACAAAATTAAATCATATGTCGTGTGAGAACATCGTGTTGCAAAAATAGAAACAAATTGTTCAAAATACCGTTTTTTATCGTATAAAGGTATTTCCCTTAACTCGAAAAAAAATCGATTCAAAGTTTGACTAAAATTGGCTGTCACATTCCCCGGTGTCCAAACAAAAGATGGATCGTTATGAAATCGAATGGAACAGAGGCGAACGGTACAGCTTGATTTCAGGCCAATACTGTTACAAGTACGCTTTTATATCGATTGTACAACGGTCTACGTTGAAAACGTTTTGTTCCTTATAAAAGTGCGTTTTCATATTCTGCTGTTTCTTTTGTCTGTCGCTTCTCTCCTTCTACAATAAACAGATCGTTTAGGAAGGTAAACGAACTTTATTCAACGGAAATGTCGTTTGGAACATCGTTAAGATACGATACAAAAGTGATTCACTGAAATAATCTTTTGACAGTTACTGCTATAATTATGTCACCGTTATAACTTATAATTATCGTTCTAATTTTGCATTTTTTTGCGTGAAATTCTAATAAAAATTTTGTAGTGTAAAACAGTGATGGAAGTTCTCGGTGGAATTGACCAATTTTGGAAGTTGGAGATTTAATTCGAAGCAAATCAAGTTTTGGACAAAATTTGAGAGATCAAAAATTGCTGTTTGAAATTTAGAAAATTAGGAACAATATTTACGTTTATAGATTTACAAACTTGGTAATGTAGAAATTAAGAATTTTGGAATTGGAAATTATAGAAGTATCAAATGTCGAATTTATCAATTTACAGACCTGGTAATTCGACCACCACTCTATCTCTTGAAATAAAGTAAACATGAAACTGAATTTATAAATTAAGAACGTAGAAATCTGCAAGCACCAGTCATTATCAAATTCTAATAAATTGTCCTTCCATCGTGTTCAGAATAGCTCAGAGCATTCGCCAATGAGCCAGAGGTGACCACCAAGCAAAATGAATTAAGTCTCGAAAAAAAGTGGACAGCCATTGTGGGTAACGAACGGTCGTCAAGGCAGCGATGAAAAATTCCACTCGCGTGCAAGGATGCCAGGAAGGTTGCACAGCATGGAAGAAGGTCAATATCGGGCTGGGCAAGGTTAAATTTAACCCGACACCAATTCCGTTATAGTCGACATAACTGAGCGCGCCGGGCAAGAAAATGGAAGCAACAAGAAGGTTTCTCTTATTGGCAACCAGTTGGTCGTCCTCGGGAATAAAAAGCGAACGAAAGGAGAGAAGCGGAGTGGAAGAAGACAAGAGAGACAGGTGTCGGGATGCGGAAGAGAGAAAACGATACAGAACCAGGCTAGAAGGCGGAGATGAAGAAGCCAATGAATGTCGACTAACGGTACGCGATGCATGAATTTTCTGTGCGGTTGTGTGCGCTTTTCTACACGTCATCCGGTAAAAAGGTATGCCTTGCATGTTCACAAACGTTTACAACTGTCATCTTGATAATTGCGTCTTTAACGCACTTTTAATCACTCTTGCTTTACTGTTCAAAATTATTTTAGAAGATTTACTGTTTGAAAGATCTGAAAGTAAATATTACTATTTGAAAGATACTATCTGAAAGATAGTTTGAGATGCTAAATCTACATCTACAGTTTGGGTAAACTGATCTCTGCTATTTTATGAGGAATCAAGTGAATTGGAAGATTCATTCATGACACTGAAGATTCAAGCAACCTCTGACTTAAGGTCGAAGATCACCTAAGTTACATAAGATACATGTACGGACATACATGACATACACGACATATATGACAAGTTTGGAAATCTAACGACAAGATCGCAGGATACATCGAATACTAACCAGAAGTACAGGTAGATAGATGATTCTAAATCATCAACGTGCAAAGATGCTAAATCTGAACATCTACAGTTTGGGTAAACTGATCTCTGCTATTTTACGAGGAATCAAGTGAATTGGAAGATTCATTCATGACACTGAAGATTCAAGCAACCTCTGACTTAAGGTCGAAGATCACCTAAGTTACACAAGATACATGTACGGACATACATGACATGACAAGTTTGGAAATCTAAGATCGCAAGATACATCAAATATTAACCAGAAGTACTCTGATCGAATAATCCAACGTTCAGCATAAAACCCAACTAGACGTGTCTTAAATTTTGGACAGATAAACTGGTAAATTTTTGCCTAGAATCCTGATAATCGAAAATTCGAATTTTGCAAATAAACCGGAAGAAAAATCAATGGAAGTTGTAGAATCGAACGAGAAAGCGGATCGTGAACGAGGATTTGATTCGTGCAGATTAAAATGTGGGTAAAGCGCAGGCTTCATAGTCGAACAATTCGTTGAAACGATATATCGCGTATTTTCCCGTGTCCCTTCGAGTTTTTCCCTTTTCCTCCGCGGCTTTTCAGCTTCAAAGAGGAACGGAATATCGTTAAACCGTGGCTGGGTATACGAATCGTTGATACATCTGTCGGTCCTTCCTCTTCTCGTGTTTCTATCCCCCGTTTTCAAAAGCCCCGGTGGCTCTTCGATCCTCTGTTTGTCTATCCGTGAATTCATCCTGACTATCTGTGAACGGCATCGGTCGATCTGAATTTCAGATTCGCCGAGCCCACGCTTCGCTAAGTAATGTTCGAGCTTGGGACGTATGATCTGTCAGCACGGGGACACTTGCAACGAATGTAATTTTTCGAATGTCGCCGCTGTAATAACGATGATAGATGCCTGGATGACCAGCCTTTGCAGCTTCGCGTTTCTCAATAAGCCAACAATGAGTTATGTTCGACGGACTTTCTGGGATTAACCGCGATCGGCATACACGCTTTGATACCCACAGGATTCTACTTTCTTGTGTTCGCCTTTTTGACTCTTCAAGCTTTACGTTCAATCTGTATTCTACCTTAACTTAACTGGATATTCTCTGGTTTGGGTTTTGGGGAAGATCTTTGGAAATTTTTGAGTTGTAGAATTTTTGTTAGAGGATGTTGGAATTGTGGAGGGTTTCAGGATTTGGACTTTGTCGACATTTGGTTCTTTGAAGCTTGTGATCGTTCGACAATTTCCACGCGTTCAATGTGCATTTTACCTTAACTGGATATTCTCGTACTGGTTTGTGCTCACTTTTGTGGAGGTTCTGTGCACCTTGGAAATTTTCGAGATGTAGAATTTTTGTTAGAGGATGTTGGAATTTTGTAGGGTTTCGTCTTCAGGATTTGGACTTTGTCGACATTTGATTCTTTGAAGCTTGCGATCGTTTAATTATTGGAATTTCTGAAATTCAGATTTATTTGAGAATTTTAGGTTTTTGCAAGAAATGTTCAGTAATCACGTCATTTTTCTCTCCACTTACAAAATTGACAATTTCAATAAAACTGTAATTATCAATATCAATGGTTCCTAAATTTTTTTTTTAAAATACACAAGAACTCATTCGAGTTTTGTAAAAAACTATTTGTTTTTAAATACTTGTTCTAAAATACAGAACTCGAGAAGTTCGCGGGAAAATTGAATCGAAAGCACGTCCATGCCTTTGACAAGAATAAAACTAATACGTTCGAAACGTTTCTTGATTACGTGAGAAATCTCTGAGCAGAGATTCAAGTCTTCGATACGCGGATTTGATTAAATGTCTGATAAATTTCTGTGGTGTATAAATTCATTGTTCCTTGTTAACCCGATCCGCCGGTGCGATCTCGGTTGAAAAAAGGAGTTGTAACAGCAAAGGGGATTGAACGTGAAACACCACTTCAACTTGTACTCGTTTAAGAGAAAGAAACTTCGCTTCTATGATTTTTATAACGCGATGCATAGGCGTGTGCTTTCGCGTCGAATTGTAAAGAGAAAGAACTACTTGAAAGTTGAAATGAAAACGCCTGAAATGTGGAGCAAGGAACTTGGATTAATGAAAATGTTGAATATAAGGTAAAAATTCTGATGAAATAAATTGTTACCGGGGAAATGTTCTCTACGGAGAAATATTATAACAATGCGTTTTGTATTTTAGTGACACGTTTAGAGCAATTCTATTCGTCTCACATTGAATGTTCTAGGTTACAGAATAGCAAATGTTTAAAATTGCAATTTATGGAATTCTTAACAATCATACATTCAAGTTTGTACAATTGCAAGAAATGCATAATTAAGTTAAAATTGCAAGTTATGGAATTCTTGATGAAATTGTATTAAGCGCACAATGAAGACTGGTTTATAAAATTGTAATGAATGCATAGTTGATTCAAAATTGCAATAAATGCATAATTAATGTAAATTGAACAGTGCAGTTTATAGAATTGCAATAAATGCATAGTTGAATTAGAACTGCAATAAACGCATAATTAATTTCAAATTGCAATTTATAAAATTGTTATCACACACTGAAAATAGTAATTTTCAAAACAGTAAGAATAGTAATTTATCAAATTTTGAACAAATGATAATATACAGAATTTAATAAATGCCCGCAAACAAAGGCGAAAAAGGGTTTAGTTGCAACCGTAAATGGGGGATAGAATTTAACGAGTGTCAATCTCGGCAGCCCTCGAAGTTCGATTTTTTCAATATCCCGTATAAACGAGAGGATAAAAAGGGTTTCAGTGGAAATTGCGAACAGATTTCAGCCATCGCGGAAATCCTGACGGGTTCGAATGAGCCTTAAAACTTCTAATTATTCTCTTCAATTTCGCCGATCCGCATCTCTGTGTGCATAATATGACGTTGCAGATATTCCGAGAGAACGGGGCGCACGTGAAATTTCTCATCATGCTACTCTGCCGAACTCCAATCGAGGATTAAATTAAATAATGACAAGGACGCGTCCGCGGCAGGTCCGATGCGGTTTAAAGCCGATCGGCAAAAAGGAGGTATCCGATGCAACGCGTCTCGACGGCGTGTAATTTGTTTCGGAAAACCCGATGAAGATAAATTAATGGATCTCACCGTTAGTTGAAACGGTGAACTTCAAAGGCGCGTTTCAAACGCACCCCCTCCCTGTTCAAGCACGTTGCGAAACTCTGTCTTTTTCTCTTTCGTGCTGCTTACTATCGGGAAATTTTTTCCCCAATTAACGAGCAAATTCGTGCTTTACTTTCTCTTAATACCCTCGATGGTACATCCCAAGCTCGTTTCACTAGCGCGAAATTTAGATTAATGCTCGTTTTAGCATGGAGTCGCATAAACACGTTTCTTTAAAAACTCGCTGCTATTCAAAACTTAAACATTTGAATGTAAAAATTCAGTGCTGTAAGAATTTAAATATAATCCTCTACTCTCAATTAGCGACATTTTTATCCTTTCAAGTGTATTAGCTATATGAACTACATACATGTGTATGTACTATATGAACTACAAATATGTATATCAATTATACAAGCTACATAAACTACATGCATGTGTATAGACGATATAAGCTGCATAAATGTGTATAAACTATATGAACTACACATATGTGTATAAACTATATAAGTAACACATATGTGTATGTACTATATGAGTTACACATAGTGTATAAACTATATGAATTACCCAACCACACAAATATGTATAATCGATATAAACTGCACGAATGTGTATAAGCTATATGAACTACACATATGTGTATAAACTATAAAACTACACATATGTATATAAACTATAAAATTACACATATGTGTATAAACTATAAAATTATACATATCTGTATAAACTATAAAACTACACATATGTGTATAAACTATAAAACTACACATATGTATATAAACTATAAAACTACACATATGTCTATGAACTATATAAACTACATAAATGTGTATTAACGATATAAACTGCATAAATGTGTATAACCTACATGAACTACAAATATATGTATAAGCTTTATGAACTACACATATGTGTATGTATAAACTGCGTGACCTATCCAAATTATACAAACTGTACGAACTGTCCAAACTATACAAACTACGAACTGTCCAAGCTAAACTGCATAAACTATATAATCATATGAAGTGTATGAACTGTATAAAATGTATGAACTATGAAGTCTAAAAGTATAATCTGTATTATGTAGTGTATCATGTCAATAGCTAATTATATAACGACAAATTGAATAGACTTTTTAATTTCACGATGAACGTGAATATTTCTGAAAATTCATAATGGTCATCCGATGGACAGAAACTGTAGATAACTTTCTGAGCAATTATCGTTTAAGACTGGTGAAAATTGAGCACAGTCCGAATCGTCAAAAGACTCGGAGGACAAAGCGAATAACCCTATTCTGTTTGCCAATCGGTCAGTCGTGATCCGGATAGTCCGACAGATTGCTAACAGTGGACCAATGGAATGCTCTGGCAGAATTACGCAAGCAACTAAGTGCCCTGGAGCGGTTAGACTTTACTATCGCTCGAGAAAGGGATATACCCTTCTCTTTCAATCCTGTTTCCCTCTCACTTCTTTCTTCCTCTCTCTATAATGCACGTTGCTTTCCTATCCTCCCTCTCTCTTTCTTTCCGATAGCAATTTATGCGATCGCGTTTACCGGCTAGTAACAATATCTCCATTCTAATTTGCTTCGGGAATATTACTCTGTTGCTGTGCGTTAATACGGTTGCGAGTTGGTTTAAACTAAATATTACTTTTTCTGCAGTTTTATAATGCGAATGGAAATCGAAGCTTGAATTTCAGCGATCGTCCCGTTATATCGCCAGCTGAGCGAAACTTCGCATAAACTTTGCATTCTACCTTGACGTGGATTAATAGATAACGCCTTGTTACGTGCATAGAAAAAGCATATGAACTTGTGTGCATCTTGCGGAACACGAACGAATAGAACCTGATAAAATTGCATGCATGTGATTAAAATGTTCCTATTGTAATTTCGCGTCTTTTGAAAGTACAATTATAATTTCTGAAATCTTGCAAATGGTGTTGTATAACTTTTAAATAAATTAGAAGACATTCTAATTTACATACCTATACAAATTTACATTCTTATAGGAATTTTGTTTATTTTCTTCTGGAATTCTTATTAGAATGAAACATTTCTTTCCTTCAAAAGGACAAAGTGACAAAGTTTGAAAGAAACAAACAAGTGTTTTCGTACAGGTATTTCAGTATGTTAATAAGAAATTTTGAGCATATGTTAAAAGTCATAATTTAAGGTTATATGTAAATTAACACGGTATGAAGCCGTAAATCAGCTACCCAAATATTAACGTGTACGTTAGTCAGCAGAGATACTATAAAACTCAGCAGCCTCCCCTATTTCATTCAACATTCAACTTTATCTCTCGATTTAGTATCACACCGGATACAATGGTACAATAGCGTGATAATATCAGGAGTAAAAGTCCGGCATTGTTCGAACGATTACGTTCGCAAGCGTAATCCTTAATTGCATTTGCCTGTGGCAACACCCGAATCTATGCGATCCTTTGGATCACTCGTTCTCTTTACGGTAGTTCCAGTATACGTCGCATTAGAAAATTGCGATTATTTCTGAGATATAGAAACCTTCTTTGTATTTTTGAGTTTCTGAATTTTTAATTTATACAAAAAATCTCGGAATTTCGAATTCATTTAAATTTAAGTTTCTAAATTTATTTTAAAAATTCCTAGATTCTGAATTTATCGTAAAATCCCTAGATTCTAAATTCATCCAAAAATCCTTAAATTCTGAATTCATTCCAAAATTCCTAGATTCCAAATGCATCATCATGTTTCCCCAATTTCTCACTTTTCCCATTTCGCAAAATTCTCATATTTCCATTTTCCCACTTTCTTACATCCACAATTTTCCCAATTTCCCATTTTCCCAAATTCTCAGATTTCCAAATTCCCATTTCCCCAATTTCCAATTTTCTCAAATTCCCACTTCCCCAATTTCTTATATTTTCAATTTCCCATTTTCCCGAATTCTCAGATTTCCAAATTCCCATTTCCCCAATTTCCAATTTTCTCAAATTCCCACTTCCCCAATTTCTTATATTTTCAATTTCCCATTTTCCCAAATTCTCAGATTTCTAAATTCCCAT
>JASVEB010000099.1:0-23449 GCA_036983795.1 Megachile lagopoda | reverse complement strand
GACAGAGACACAGAGACAGAGACACAGAGACAGAGACACAGAGACAGAGACACAGAGACAGAGACACAGAGACAGAGACACAGAGACAGAGACACAGAGACAGAGACACAGAGACAGAGACACAGAGACAGAGACACAGAGACAGAGACACAGAGACAGAGACACAGAGACAGAGACACAGAGACAGAGACACAGAGACAGAGACACAGAGACAGAGACACAGAGACAGAGACACAGAGACAGAGACACAGAGACAGAGACACAGAGACAGAGACACAGAGACAGAGACACAGAGACAGAGACACAGAGACAGAGACACAGAGACAGAGACACAGAGACAGAGACACAGAGACAGAGACACAGAGACAGAGACACAGAGACAGAGACACAGAGACAGAGACACAGAGACAGAGACACAGAGACAGAGACACAGAGACAGAGACACAGAGACAGAGACACAGAGACAGAGACACAGAGACAGAGACACAGAGACAGAGACACAGAGACAGAGACACAGAGACAGAGACACAGAGACAGAGACACAGAGACAGAGACACAGAGACAGAGACACAGAGACAGAGACACAGAGACAGAGACACAGAGACAGAGACACAGAGACAGAGACACAGAGACAGAGACACAGAGACAGAGACACAGAGACAGAGACACAGAGACAGAGACACAGAGACAGAGACACAGAGACAGAGACACAGAGACAGAGACACAGAGACAGAGACACAGAGACAGAGACACAGAGACAGAGACACAGAGACAGAGACACAGAGACAGAGACACAGAGACAGAGACACAGAGACAGAGACACAGAGACAGAGACACAGAGACAGAGACACAGAGACAGAGACACAGAGACAGAGACACAGAGACAGAGACACAGAGACAGAGACACAGAGACAGAGACACAGAGACAGAGACACAGAGACAGAGACACAGAGACAGAGACACAGAGACAGAGACACAGAGACAGAGACACAGAGACAGAGACACAGAGACAGAGACACAGAGACAGAGACACAGAGACAGAGACACAGAGACAGAGACACAGAGACAGAGACACAGAGACAGAGACACAGAGACAGAGACACAGAGACAGAGACACAGAGACAGAGACACAGAGACAGAGACACAGAGACAGAGACACAGAGACAGAGACACAGAGACAGAGACACAGAGACAGAGACACAGAGACAGAGACACAGAGACAGAGACACAGAGACAGAGACACAGAGACAGAGACACAGAGACAGAGACACAGAGACAGAGACACAGAGACAGAGACACAGAGACAGAGACACAGAGACAGAGACACAGAGACAGAGACACAGAGACAGAGACACAGAGACAGAGACACAGAGACAGAGACACAGAGACAGAGACACAGAGACAGAGACACAGAGACAGAGACACAGAGACAGAGACACAGAGACAGAGACACAGAGACAGAGACACAGAGACAGAGACACAGAGACAGAGACACAGAGACAGAGACACAGAGACAGAGACACAGAGACAGAGACACAGAGACAGAGACACAGAGACAGAGACACAGAGACAGAGACACAGAGACAGAGACACAGAGACAGAGACACAGAGACAGAGACACAGAGACAGAGACACAGAGACAGAGACACAGAGACAGAGACACAGAGACAGAGACACAGAGACAGAGACACAGAGACAGAGACACAGAGACAGAGACACAGAGACAGAGACACAGAGACAGAGACACAGAGACAGAGACACAGAGACAGAGACACAGAGACAGAGACACAGAGACAGAGACACAGAGACAGAGACACAGAGACAGAGACACAGAGACAGAGACACAGAGACAGAGACACAGAGACAGAGACACAGAGACAGAGACACAGAGACAGAGACACAGAGACAGAGACACAGAGACAGAGACACAGAGACAGAGACACAGAGACAGAGACACAGAGACAGAGACACAGAGACAGAGACACAGAGACAGAGACACAGAGACAGAGACACAGAGACAGAGACACAGAGACAGAGACACAGAGACAGAGACACAGAGACAGAGACACAGAGACAGAGACACAGAGACAGAGACACAGAGACAGAGACACAGAGACAGAGACACAGAGACAGAGACACAGAGACAGAGACACAGAGACAGAGACACAGAGACAGAGACACAGAGACAGAGACACAGAGACAGAGACACAGAGACAGAGACACAGAGACAGAGACACAGAGACAGAGACACAGAGACAGAGACACAGAGACAGAGACACAGAGACAGAGACACAGAGACAGAGACACAGAGACAGAGACACAGAGACAGAGACACAGAGACAGAGACACAGAGACAGAGACACAGAGACAGAGACACAGAGACAGAGACACAGAGACAGAGACACAGAGACAGAGACACAGAGACAGAGACACAGAGACAGAGACACAGAGACAGAGACACAGAGACAGAGACACAGAGACAGAGACACAGAGACAGAGACACAGAGACAGAGACACAGAGACAGAGACACAGAGACAGAGACACAGAGACAGAGACACAGAGACAGAGACACAGAGACAGAGACACAGAGACAGAGACACAGAGACAGAGACACAGAGACAGAGACACAGAGACAGAGACACAGAGACAGAGACACAGAGACAGAGACACAGAGACAGAGACACAGAGACAGAGACACAGAGACAGAGACACAGAGACAGAGACACAGAGACAGAGACACAGAGACAGAGACACAGAGACAGAGACACAGAGACAGAGACACAGAGACAGAGACACAGAGACAGAGACACAGAGACAGAGACACAGAGACAGAGACACAGAGACAGAGACACAGAGACAGAGACACAGAGACAGAGACACAGAGACAGAGACACAGAGACAGAGACACAGAGACAGAGACACAGAGACAGAGACACAGAGACAGAGACACAGAGACAGAGACACAGAGACAGAGACACAGAGACAGAGACACAGAGACAGAGACACAGAGACAGAGACACAGAGACAGAGACACAGAGACAGAGACACAGAGACAGAGACACAGAGACAGAGACACAGAGACAGAGACACAGAGACAGAGACACAGAGACAGAGACACAGAGACAGAGACACAGAGACAGAGACACAGAGACAGAGACACAGAGACAGAGACACAGAGACAGAGACACAGAGACAGAGACACAGAGACAGAGACACAGAGACAGAGACACAGAGACAGAGACACAGAGACAGAGACACAGAGACAGAGACACAGAGACAGAGACACAGAGACAGAGACACAGAGACAGAGACACAGAGACAGAGACACAGAGACAGAGACACAGAGACAGAGACACAGAGACAGAGACACAGAGACAGAGACACAGAGGCAGAGACACAGACAGAGACAGAGACACAGGGACAGAGACACAGAGACTGAGACACAGAGACAGAGACACAGAGACAGAGACACAGAGACAGAGACACAGAGACAGAGACACAGAGACAGAGACACAGAGACAGAGACACAGAGACAGAGACACAGAGACAGAGACACAGAGACAGAGACACAGAGACAGAGACACAGAGACAGAGACACAGAGACAGAGACACAGAGACAGAGACACAGAGACAGAGACACAGAGACAGAGACACAGAGACAGAGACACAGAGACAGAGACACAGAGACAGAGACACAGAGACAGAGACACAGAGACAGAGACACAGAGACAGAGACACAGAGACAGAGACACAGAGACAGAGACACAGAGACAGAGACACAGAGACAGAGACACAGAGACAGAGACACAGAGACAGAGACACAGAGACAGAGACACAGAGACAGAGACACAGAGACAGAGACACAGAGACAGAGACACAGAGACAGAGACACAGAGACAGAGACACAGAGACAGAGACACAGAGACAGAGACAGAGACACAGAGACAGAGACACAGAGACAGAGACACAGAGACAGAGACACAGAGACAGAGACACAGAGACAGAGACACAGAGACAGAGACACAGAGACAGAGACACAGAGACAGAGACACAGAGACAGAGACACAGAGACAGAGACACAGAGACAGAGACACAGAGACAGAGACACAGAGACAGAGACACAGAGACAGAGACACAGAGACAGAGACACAGAGACAGAGACACAGAGACAGAGACACAGAGACAGAGACACAGAGACAGAGACACAGAGACAGAGACACAGAGACAGAGACACAGAGACAGAGACACAGAGACAGAGACACAGAGACAGAGACACAGAGACAGAGACACAGAGACAGAGACACAGAGACAGAGACACAGAGACAGAGACACAGAGACAGAGACACAGAGACAGAGACACAGAGACAGAGACACAGAGACAGAGACACAGAGACAGAGACACAGAGACAGAGACACAGAGACAGAGACACAGAGACAGAGACACAGAGACAGAGACACAGAGACAGAGACACAGAGACAGAGACACAGAGACAGAGACACAGAGACAGAGACACAGAGACAGAGACACAGAGACAGAGACACAGAGACAGAGACACAGAGACAGAGACACAGAGACAGAGACAGAGACACAGAGACAGAGACACAGAGACAGAGACACAGAGACAGAGACACAGAGACAGAGACACAGAGACAGAGACACAGAGACAGAGACACAGAGACAGAGACACAGAGACAGAGACACAGAGACAGAGACACAGAGACAGAGACACAGAGACAGAGACACAGAGACAGAGACACAGAGACAGAGACACAGAGACAGAGACACAGAGACAGAGACACAGAGACAGAGACACAGAGACAGAGACACAGAGACAGAGACACAGAGACAGAGACACAGAGACAGAGACACAGAGACAGAGACACAGAGACAGAGACACAGAGACAGAGACACAGAGACAGAGACACAGAGACAGAGACACAGAGACAGAGACACAGAGACAGAGACACAGAGACAGAGACACAGAGACAGAGACACAGAGACAGAGACACAGAGACAGAGACACAGAGACAGAGACACAGAGACAGAGACACAGAGACAGAGACACAGAGACAGAGACACAGAGACAGAGACACAGAGACAGAGACACAGAGACAGAGACAGAGACACAGAGACAGAGACACAGAGACAGAGACACAGAGACAGAGACACAGAGACAGAGACACAGAGACAGAGACACAGAGACAGAGACACAGAGACAGAGACACAGAGACAGAGACACAGAGACAGAGACACAGAGACAGAGACACAGAGACAGAGACACAGAGACAGAGACACAGAGACAGAGACACAGAGACAGAGACACAGAGACAGAGACACAGAGACAGAGACACAGAGACAGAGACACAGAGACAGAGACACAGAGACAGAGACACAGAGACAGAGACACAGAGACAGAGACACAGAGACAGAGACACAGAGACAGAGACACAGAGACAGAGACACAGAGACAGAGACACAGAGACAGAGACACAGAGACAGAGACACAGAGACAGAGACACAGAGACAGAGACACAGAGACAGAGACACAGAGACAGAGACACAGAGACAGAGACACAGAGACAGAGACACAGAGACAGAGACACAGAGACAGAGACACAGAGACAGAGACACAGAGACAGAGACACAGAGACAGAGACACAGAGACAGAGACACAGAGACAGAGACACAGAGACAGAGACACAGAGACAGAGACACAGAGACAGAGACACAGAGACAGAGACACAGAGACAGAGACACAGAGACAGAGACACAGAGACAGAGACACAGAGACAGAGACACAGAGACAGAGACACAGAGACAGAGACACAGAGACAGAGACACAGAGACAGAGACACAGAGACAGAGACACAGAGACAGAGACACAGAGACAGAGACACAGAGACAGAGACACAGAGACAGAGACACAGAGACAGAGACAGAGACACAGAGACAGAGACACAGAGACAGAGACACAGAGACAGAGACACAGAGACAGAGACACAGAGACAGAGACACAGAGACAGAGACACAGAGACAGAGACACAGAGACAGAGACACAGAGACAGAGACACAGAGACAGAGACACAGAGACAGAGACACAGAGACAGAGACACAGAGACAGAGACACAGAGACAGAGACACAGAGACAGAGACACAGAGACAGAGACACAGAGACAGAGACACAGAGACAGAGACACAGAGACAGAGACACAGAGACAGAGACACAGAGACAGAGACACAGAGACAGAGACACAGAGACAGAGACACAGAGACAGAGACACAGAGACAGAGACACAGAGACAGAGACACAGAGACAGAGACACAGAGACAGAGACACAGAGACAGAGACACAGAGACAGAGACACAGAGACAGAGACACAGAGACAGAGACACAGAGACAGAGACACAGAGACAGAGACACAGAGACAGAGACACAGAGACAGAGACACAGAGACAGAGACACAGAGACAGAGACACAGAGACAGAGACACAGAGACAGAGACACAGAGACAGAGACACAGAGACAGAGACACAGAGACAGAGACACAGAGACAGAGACACAGAGACAGAGACACAGAGACAGAGACACAGAGACAGAGACACAGAGACAGAGACACAGAGACAGAGACACAGAGACAGAGACACAGAGACAGAGACACAGAGACAGAGACACAGAGACAGAGACACAGAGACAGAGACAGAGAGACAGAGACACAGAGACAGAGACACAGAGACAGAGACACAGAGACAGAGACACAGAGACAGAGACACAGAGACAGAGACACAGAGACACAGAGACAGAGACACAGAGACAGAGACACAGAGACAGAGACACAGAGACAGAGACACAGAGACAGAGACACAGAGACAGAGACACAGAGACAGAGACACAGAGACAGAGACACAGAGACAGAGACACAGAGACAGAGACACAGAGACAGAGACACAGAGACAGAGACACAGAGACAGAGACACAGAGACAGAGACACAGAGACAGAGACACAGAGACAGAGACACAGAGACACAGAGACAGAGACACAGAGACAGAGACACAGAGACAGAGACACAGAGACAGAGACACAGAGACAGAGACACAGAGACAGAGACACAGAGACAGAGACACAGAGACAGAGACACAGAGACAGAGACACAGAGACAGAGACACAGAGACAGAGACACAGAGACAGAGACAGAGACACAGAGACAGAGACACAGAGACAGAGACACAGAGACAGAGACACAGAGACAGAGACACAGAGACAGAGACAGAGACACAGAGACAGAGACACAGAGACAGAGACACAGAGACAGAGACACAGAGACAGAGACACAGAGACAGAGACACAGAGACAGAGACACAGAGACAGAGACACAGAGACAGAGACACAGAGGCAGAGACACAGAGACAGAGACACAGAGACAGAGACACAGAGACAGAGACACAGAGACAGAGACACAGAGACAGAGACACAGAGACAGAGACACAGAGACAGAGACACAGAGACAGAGACACAGAGACAGAGACACAGAGACAGAGACACAGAGACAGAGACACAGAGACAGAGACACAGAGACAGAGACACAGAGACAGAGACACAGAGACAGAGACACAGAGACAGAGACACAGAGACAGAGACACAGAGACAGAGACACAGAGACAGAGACACAGAGACAGAGACACAGAGACAGAGACACAGAGACAGAGACACAGAGACAGAGACACAGAGACAGAGACACAGAGACAGAGACACAGAGACAGAGACACAGAGACAGAGACACAGAGACAGAGACACAGAGACAGAGACACAGAGACAGAGACACAGAGACAGAGACACAGAGACAGAGACACAGAGACAGAGACACAGAGACACAGAGACAGAGACACAGAGACAGAGACACAGAGACAGAGACACAGAGACAGAGACACAGAGACAGAGACACAGAGACAGAGACACAGAGACAGAGACACAGAGACAGAGACACAGAGACAGAGACACAGAGACAGAGACACAGAGACAGAGACACAGAGACAGAGACACAGAGACAGAGACACAGAGACAGAGACACAGAGACAGAGACACAGAGACAGAGACACAGAGACAGAGACACAGAGACAGAGACACAGAGACAGAGACACAGAGACAGAGACACAGAGACAGAGACACAGAGACAGAGACACAGAGACAGAGACACAGAGACAGAGACACAGAGACAGAGACACAGAGACAGAGACACAGAGACAGAGACACAGAGACAGAGACACAGAGACAGAGACACAGAGACAGAGACACAGAGACAGAGACACAGAGACAGAGACACAGAGACAGAGACACAGAGACAGAGACACAGAGACAGAGACACAGAGACAGAGACACAGAGACAGAGACACAGAGACAGAGACACAGAGACAGAGACACAGAGACAGAGACACAGAGACAGAGACACAGAGACAGAGACACAGAGACAGAGACACAGAGACAGAGACACAGAGACAGAGACACAGAGACAGAGACACAGAGACAGAGACACAGAGACAGAGACACAGAGACAGAGACACAGAGACAGAGACACAGAGACAGAGACACAGAGACAGAGACACAGAGACAGAGACACAGAGACAGAGACACAGAGACAGAGACACAGAGACAGAGACACAGAGACAGAGACACAGAGACAGAGACACAGAGACAGAGACACAGAGACAGAGACACAGAGACAGAGACACAGAGACAGAGACACAGAGACAGAGACACAGAGACAGAGACACAGAGACAGAGACACAGAGACAGAGACACAGAGACAGAGACACAGAGACAGAGACACAGAGACAGAGACACAGAGACAGAGACACAGAGACAGAGACACAGAGACAGAGACACAGAGACAGAGACACAGAGACAGAGACACAGAGACAGAGACACAGAGACAGAGACACAGAGACAGAGACACAGAGACAGAGACACAGAGACAGAGACACAGAGACAGAGACACAGAGACACAGAGACAGAGACACAGAGACAGAGACACAGAGACAGAGACACAGAGACAGAGACACAGAGACAGAGACACAGAGACAGAGACACAGAGACAGAGACACAGAGACAGAGACACAGAGACAGAGACACAGAGACAGAGACACAGAGACAGAGACACAGAGACAGAGACACAGAGACAGAGACACAGAGACAGAGACACAGAGACAGAGACACAGAGACAGAGACACAGAGACAGAGACACAGAGACAGAGACACAGAGACAGAGACACAGAGACAGAGACACAGAGACAGAGACAGAGACAGAGACAGAGACACAGAGACAGAGACACAGAGACAGAGACACAGAGACAGAGACACAGAGACAGAGACACAGAGACACAGAGACACAGAGACAGAGACACAGAGACAGAGACACAGAGACAGAGACACAGAGACAGAGACACAGAGACAGAGACACAGAGACAGAGACACAGAGACAGAGACACAGAGACAGAGACACAGAGACAGAGACACAGAGACAGAGACACAGAGACAGAGACACAGAGACAGAGACACAGAGACAGAGACACAGAGACAGAGACACAGAGACAGAGACACAGAGACAGAGACACAGAGACAGAGACACAGAGACAGAGACACAGAGACAGAGACACAGAGACAGAGACACAGAGACAGAGACACAGAGACAGAGACACAGAGACAGAGACACAGAGACAGAGACACAGAGACAGAGACACAGAGACAGAGACACAGAGACAGAGACACAGAGACAGAGACACAGAGACAGAGACACAGAGACAGAGACACAGAGACACAGAGACAGAGACACAGAGACAGAGACACAGAGACAGAGACACAGAGACAGAGACACAGAGACAGAGACACAGAGACAGAGACACAGAGACAGAGACACAGAGACAGAGACACAGAGACAGAGACACAGAGACAGAGACACAGAGACAGAGACACAGAGACAGAGACACAGAGACAGAGACACAGAGACAGAGACACAGAGACAGAGACACAGAGACAGAGACACAGAGACAGAGACACAGAGACAGAGACACAGAGACAGAGACACAGAGACAGAGACACAGAGACAGAGACACAGAGACAGAGACACAGAGACAGAGACACAGAGACAGAGACACAGAGACAGAGACACAGAGACAGAGACACAGAGACAGAGACACAGAGACAGAGACACAGAGACAGAGACACAGAGACAGAGACACAGAGACAGAGACACAGAGACAGAGACACAGAGACAGAGACACAGAGACAGAGACACAGAGACAGAGACACAGAGACAGAGACACAGAGACAGAGACACAGAGACAGAGACACAGAGACAGAGACACAGAGACAGAGACACAGAGACAGAGACACAGAGACAGAGACACAGAGACAGAGACAGAGACACAGAGACAGAGACACAGAGACAGAGACACAGAGACAGAGACACAGAGACAGAGACACAGAGACAGAGACACAGAGACAGAGACACAGAGACAGAGACACAGAGACAGAGACACAGAGACAGAGACACAGAGACAGAGACACAGAGACAGAGACACAGAGACAGAGACACAGAGACAGAGACACAGAGACAGAGACACAGAGACAGAGACACAGAGACAGAGACACAGAGACAGAGACACAGAGACAGAGACACAGAGACAGAGACACAGAGACAGAGACACAGAGACAGAGACACAGAGACAGAGACACAGAGACAGAGACACAGAGACAGAGACACAGAGACAGAGACACAGAGACAGAGACACAGAGACAGAGACACAGAGACAGAGACACAGAGACAGAGACACAGAGACAGAGACACAGAGACAGAGACACAGAGACAGAGACACAGAGACAGAGACACAGAGACAGAGACACAGAGACAGAGACACAGAGACAGAGACACAGAGACAGAGACACAGAGACAGAGACACAGAGACAGAGACACAGAGACAGAGACACAGAGACAGAGACACAGAGACAGAGACACAGAGACAGAGACACAGAGACAGAGACACAGAGACAGAGACACAGAGACAGAGACACAGAGACAGAGACACAGAGACAGAGACACAGAGACAGAGACACAGAGACAGAGACACAGAGACAGAAACACAGAGACAGAGACACAGAGACAGAGACACAGAGACAGAGACACAGAGACAGAGACACAGAGACAGAGACACAGAGACAGAGACACAGAGACAGAGACACAGAGACAGAGACACAGAGACAGAGACAGAGACACAGAGACAGAGACACAGAGACAGAGACACAGAGACAGAGACACAGAGACAGAGACACAGAGACAGAGACACAGAGACAGAGACACAGAGACAGAGACACAGAGACAGAGACACAGAGACAGAGACACAGAGACAGAGACACAGAGACAGAGACACAGAGACAGAGACACAGAGACAGAGACACAGAGACAGAGACACAGAGACAGAGACACAGAGACAGAGACACAGAGACAGAGACACAGAGACAGAGACACAGAGACAGAGACACAGAGACAGAGACACAGAGACAGAGACACAGAGACAGAGACACAGAGACAGAGACACAGAGACAGAGACACAGAGACAGAGACACAGAGACAGAGACACAGAGACAGAGACACAGAGACAGAGACACAGAGACAGAGACACAGAGACAGAGACACAGAGACAGAGACACAGAGACAGAGACACAGAGACAGAGACACAGAGACAGAGACACAGAGACAGAGACACAGAGACAGAGACACAGAGACAGAGACACAGAGACAGAGACACAGAGACAGAGACACAGAGACAGAGACACAGAGACAGAGACACAGAGACAGAGACACAGAGACAGAGACACAGAGACAGAGACACAGAGACAGAGACACAGAGACAGAGACACAGAGACAGAGACACAGAGACAGAGACACAGAGACAGAGACACAGAGACAGAGACACAGAGACAGAGACACAGAGACAGAGACACAGAGACAGAGACACAGAGACAGAGACACAGAGACAGAGACACAGAGACAGAGACACAGAGACAGAGACACAGAGACAGAGACACAGAGACAGAGACACAGAGACAGAGACACAGAGACAGAGACACAGAGACAGAGACACAGAGACAGAGACACAGAGACAGAGACACAGAGACAGAGACACAGAGACAGAGACACAGAGACAGAGACACAGAGACAGAGACACAGAGACAGAGACACAGAGACAGAGACACAGAGACAGAGACACAGAGACAGAGACACAGAGACAGAGACACAGAGACAGAGACACAGAGACAGAGACACAGAGACAGAGACACAGAGACAGAGACACAGAGACAGAGACACAGAGACAGAGACACAGAGACAGAGACACAGAGACAGAGACACAGAGACAGAGACACAGAGACAGAGACACAGAGACAGAGACACAGAGACAGAGACACAGAGACAGAGACACAGAGACAGAGACACAGAGACAGAGACACAGAGACAGAGACACAGAGACAGAGACACAGAGACAGAGACACAGAGACAGAGACACAGAGACAGAGACACAGAGACAGAGACACAGAGACAGAGACACAGAGACAGAGACACAGAGACAGAGACACAGAGACAGAGACACAGAGACAGAGACACAGAGACAGAGACACAGAGACAGAGACACAGAGACAGAGACACAGAGACAGAGACACAGAGACAGAGACACAGAGACAGAGACACAGAGACAGAGACACAGAGACAGAGACACAGAGACAGAGACACAGAGACAGAGACACAGAGACAGAGACACAGAGACAGAGACACAGAGACAGAGACACAGAGACAGAGACACAGAGACAGAGACACAGAGACAGAGACACAGAGACAGAGACACAGAGACAGAGACACAGAGACAGAGACACAGAGACAGAGACACAGAGACAGAGACACAGAGACAGAGACACAGAGACAGAGACACAGAGACAGAGACACAGAGACAGAGACACAGAGACAGAGACACAGAGACAGAGACACAGAGACAGAGACACAGAGACAGAGACACAGAGACAGAGACACAGAGACAGAGACACAGAGACAGAGACACAGAGACAGAGACACAGAGACAGAGACACAGAGACAGAGACACAGAGACAGAGACACAGAGACAGAGACACAGAGACAGAGACACAGAGACAGAGACACAGAGACAGAGACACAGAGACAGAGACACAGAGACAGAGACACAGAGACAGAGACACAGAGACAGAGACACAGAGACAGAGACACAGAGACAGAGACACAGAGACAGAGACACAGAGACAGAGACACAGAGACAGAGACACAGAGACAGAGACACAGAGACAGAGACACAGAGACAGAGACACAGAGACAGAGACACAGAGACAGAGACACAGAGACAGAGACACAGAGACAGAGACACAGAGACAGAGACACAGAGACAGAGACACAGAGACAGAGACACAGAGACAGAGACACAGAGACAGAGACACAGAGACAGAGACACAGAGACAGAGACACAGAGACAGAGACACAGAGACAGAGACACAGAGACAGAGACACAGAGACAGAGACACAGAGACAGAGACACAGAGACAGAGACACAGAGACAGAGACACAGAGACAGAGACACAGAGACAGAGACACAGAGACAGAGACACAGAGACAGAGACACAGAGACAGAGACACAGAGACAGAGACACAGAGACAGAGACACAGAGACAGAGACACAGAGACAGAGACACAGAGACAGAGACACAGAGACAGAGACACAGAGACAGAGACACAGAGACAGAGACACAGAGACAGAGACACAGAGACAGAGACACAGAGACAGAGACACAGAGACAGAGACACAGAGACAGAGACACAGAGACAGAGACACAGAGACAGAGACACAGAGACAGAGACACAGAGACAGAGACACAGAGACAGAGACACAGAGACAGAGACACAGAGACAGAGACACAGAGACAGAGACACAGAGACAGAGACACAGAGACAGAGACACAGAGACAGAGACACAGAGACAGAGACACAGAGACAGAGACACAGAGACAGAGACACAGAGACAGAGACACAGAGACAGAGACACAGAGACAGAGACACAGAGACAGAGACACAGAGACAGAGACACAGAGACAGAGACACAGAGACAGAGACACAGAGACAGAGACACAGAGACAGAGACACAGAGACAGAGACACAGAGACAGAGACACAGAGACAGAGACACAGAGACAGAGACACAGAGACAGAGACACAGAGACAGAGACACAGAGACAGAGACACAGAGACAGAGACACAGAGACAGAGACACAGAGACAGAGACACAGAGACAGAGACACAGAGACAGAGACACAGAGACAGAGACACAGAGACAGAGACACAGAGACAGAGACACAGAGACAGAGACACAGAGACAGAGACACAGAGACAGAGACACAGAGACAGAGACACAGAGACAGAGACACAGAGACAGAGACACAGAGACAGAGACACAGAGACAGAGACACAGAGACAGAGACACAGAGACAGAGACACAGAGACAGAGACACAGAGACAGATACACAGAGACAGAGACACAGAGACAGAGACACAGAGACAGAGACACAGAGACAGAGACACAGAGACAGAGACACAGAGACAGAGACACAGAGACAGAGACACAGAGACAGAGACACAGAGACAGAGACACAGACAGAGACACAGAGACAGAGACACAGAGACAGAGACACAGAGACAGAGACACAGAGACAGAGACACAGAGACAGAGACACAGAGACACAGAGACAGAGACACAGAGACAGAGACACAGAGACAGAGACACAGAGACAGAGACACAGAGACAGAGACACAGAGACAGAGACACAGAGACAGAGACACAGGGACAGAGACACAGAGACAGAGACACAGAGACAGAGACACAGAGACAGAGACACAGAGACAGAGACACAGAGACAGAGACACAGAGACAGAGACACAGAGACAGAGACACAGAGACAGAGACACAGAGACAGAGACACAGAGACAGAGACACAGAGACAGAGACACAGAGACAGAGACACAGAGACAGAGACACAGAGACAGAGACAGAGACACAGAGACAGAGACACAGAGACAGAGACACAGAGACAGAGACACAGAGACAGAGACACAGAGACAGAGACACAGAGACAGAGACACAGAGACAGAGACACAGAGACAGAGACACAGAGACAGAGACACAGAGACAGAGACACAGAGACAGAGACACAGAGACAGAGACACAGAGACAGAGACACAGAGACAGAGACACAGAGACAGAGACACAGAGACAGAGACACAGAGACAGAGACACAGAGACAGAGACACAGAGACAGAGACACAGAGACAGAGACACAGAGACAGAGACACAGAGACAGAGACACAGAGACAGAGACACAGAGACAGAGACACAGAGACAGAGACACAGAGACAGAGACACAGAGACAGAGACACAGAGACAGAGACACAGAGACAGAGACACAGAGACAGAGACACAGAGACAGAGACACAGAGACAGAGACACAGAGACAGAGACACAGAGACAGAGACACAGAGACAGAGACACAGAGACAGAGACACAGAGACAGAGACACAGAGACAGAGACACAGAGACAGAGACACAGAGACAGAGACACAGAGACAGAGACACAGAGACAGAGACACAGAGACAGAGACACAGAGACAGAGACACAGAGACAGAGACACAGAGACAGAGACACAGAGACAGAGACACAGAGACAGAGACACAGAGACAGAGACACAGAGACAGAGACACAGAGACAGAGACACAGAGACAGAGACACAGAGACAGAGACACAGAGACAGAGACACAGAGACAGAGACACAGAGACAGAGACACAGAGACAGAGACACAGAGACAGAGACACAGAGACAGAGACACAGAGACAGAGACACAGAGACAGAGACACAGAGACAGAGACACAGAGACAGAGACACAGAGACAGAGACACAGAGACAGAGACACAGAGACAGAGACACAGAGACAGAGACACAGAGACAGAGACACAGAGACAGAGACACAGAGACAGAGACACAGAGACAGAGACACAGAGACAGAGACACAGAGACAGAGACACAGAGACAGAGACACAGAGACAGAGACACAGAGACAGAGACACAGAGACAGAGACACAGAGACAGAGACACAGAGACAGAGACACAGAGACAGAGACACAGAGACAGAGACACAGAGACAGAGACACAGAGACAGAGACACAGAGACAGAGACACAGAGACAGAGACACAGAGACAGAGACACAGAGACAGAGACACAGAGACAGAGACACAGAGACAGAGACACAGAGACAGAGACACAGAGACAGAGACACAGAGACAGAGACACAGAGACAGAGACACAGAGACAGAGACACAGAGACAGAGACACAGAGACAGAGACACAGAGACAGAGACACAGAGACAGAGACACAGAGACAGAGACACAGAGACAGAGACACAGAGACAGAGACACAGAGACAGAGACACAGAGACAGAGACACAGAGACAGAGACACAGAGACAGAGACACAGAGACAGAGACACAGAGACAGAGACACAGAGACAGAGACACAGAGACAGAGACACAGAGACAGAGACACAGAGACAGAGACACAGAGACAGAGACACAGAGACAGAGACACAGAGACAGAGACACAGAGACAGAGACACAGAGACAGAGACACAGAGACAGAGACACAGAGACAGAGACACAGAGACAGAGACACAGAGACAGAGACACAGAGACAGAGACACAGAGACAGAGACAGAGACACAGAGACAGAGACACAGAGACAGAGACACAGAGACAGAGACACAGAGACAGAGACACAGAGACAGAGACACAGAGACAGAGACACAGAGACAGAGACACAGAGACAGAGACACAGAGACAGAGACACAGAGACAGAGACACAGAGACAGAGACACAGAGACAGAGACACAGAGACAGAGACACAGAGACAGAGACACAGAGACAGAGACACAGAGACAGAGACACAGAGACAGAGACACAGAGACAGAGACACAGAGACAGAGACACAGAGACAGAGACACAGAGACAGAGACACAGAGACAGAGACACAGAGACAGAGACACAGAGACAGAGACACAGAGACAGAGACACAGAGACAGAGACACAGAGACAGAGACACAGAGACAGAGACACAGAGACAGAGACACAGAGACAGAGACACAGAGACAGAGACACAGAGACAGAGACACAGAGACAGAGACACAGAGACAGAGACACAGAGACAGAGACACAGAGACAGAGACACAGAGACAGAGACACAGAGACAGAGACACAGAGACAGAGACACAGAGACAGAGACACAGAGACAGAGACACAGAGACAGAGACACAGAGACAGAGACACAGAGACAGAGACAGAGACACAGAGACAGAGACACAGAGACAGAGACACAGAGACAGAGACACAGAGACAGAGACACAGAGACAGAGACACAGAGACAGAGACACAGAGACAGAGACACAGAGACAGAGACACAGAGACAGAGACACAGAGACAGAGACACAGAGACAGAGACACAGAGACAGAGACACAGAGACAGAGACACAGAGACAGAGACACAGAGACAGAGACACAGAGACAGAGACACAGAGACAGAGACACAGAGACAGAGACACAGAGACAGAGACACAGAGACAGAGACACAGAGACAGAGACACAGAGACAGAGACACAGAGACAGAGACACAGAGACAGAGACACAGAGACAGAGACACAGAGACAGAGACACAGAGACAGAGACACAGAGACAGAGACACAGAGACAGAGACACAGAGACAGAGACACAGAGACAGAGACACAGAGACAGAGACACAGAGACAGAGACACAGAGACAGAGACACAGAGACAGAGACACAGAGACAGAGACACAGAGACAGAGACACAGAGACAGAGACACAGAGACAGAGACACAGAGACAGAGACACAGAGACAGAGACACAGAGACAGAGACACAGAGACAGAGACACAGAGACAGAGACACAGAGACAGAGACACAGAGACAGAGACACAGAGACAGAGACACAGAGACAGAGACACAGAGACAGAGACACAGAGACAGAGACACAGAGACAGAGACACAGAGACAGAGACACAGAGACAGAGACACAGAGACAGAGACACAGAGACAGAGACACAGAGACAGAGACACAGAGACAGAGACACAGAGACACAGAGACAGAGACACAGAGACAGAGACACAGAGACAGAGACACAGAGACAGAGACACAGAGACAGAGACACAGAGACAGAGACACAGAGACAGAGACACAGAGACAGAGACACAGAGACAGAGACACAGAGACAGAGACACAGAGACAGAGACACAGAGACAGAGACACAGAGACAGAGACACAGAGACAGAGACACAGAGACAGAAACACAGAGACAGAGACACAGAGACAGAGACACAGAGACAGAGACACAGAGACAGAGACACAGAGACAGAGACACAGAGACAGAGACACAGAGACAGAGACACAGAGACAGAGACACAGAGACAGAGACACAGAGACAGAGACACAGAGACGGAGACACAGAGACAGAGACACAGAGACAGAGACACAGAGACAGAGACACAGAGACAGAGACACAGAGACAGAGACACAGAGACAGAGACACAGAGACAGAGACACAGAGACAGAGACACAGAGACAGAGACACAGAGACACAGAGACAGAGACACAGAGACAGAGACACAGAGACAGAGACACAGAGACAGAGACACAGAGACAGAGACAGAGACAGAGACAGAGACACAGAGACAGAGACACAGAGACAGAGACACAGAGACAGAGACACAGAGACAGAGACACAGAGACAGAGACACAGAGACAGAGACACAGAGACAGAGACACAGAGACAGAGACACAGAGACAGAGACACAGAGACAGAGACACAGAGACAGAGACACAGAGACAGAGACACAGAGACAGAGACACAGAGACAGAGACACAGAGACAGAGACACAGAGACAGAGACACAGAGACAGAGACACAGAGACAGAGACACAGAGACAGAGACACAGAGACAGAGACACAGAGACAGAGACACAGAGACAGAGACACAGAGACAGAGACACAGAGACAGAGACACAGAGACAGAGACACAGAGACAGAGACACAGAGACAGAGACAGAGACAGAGACAGAGACACAGAGACAGAGACAGAGACACAGAGACAGAGACACAGAGACAGAGACACAGAGACAGAGACACAGAGACAGAGACACAGAGACAGAGACACAGAGACAGAGACACAGAGACAGAGACACAGAGACAGAGACACAGAGACAGAGACACAGAGACAGAGACACAGAGACAGAGACACAGAGACAGAGACACAGAGACAGAGACACAGAGACAGAGACACAGAGACAGAGACACAGAGACAGAGACACAGAGACAGAGACACAGAGACAGAGACACAGAGACAGAGACACAGAGACAGAGACACAGAGACAGAGACACAGAGACAGAGACACAGAGACAGAGACACAGAGACAGAGACACAGAGACAGAGACACAGAGACAGAGACACAGAGACAGAGACACAGAGACAGAGACACAGAGACAGAGACACAGAGACAGAGACACAGAGACAGAGACACAGAGACAGAGACACAGAGACAGAGACACAGAGACAGAGACACAGAGACAGAGACACAGAGACAGAGACACAGAGACAGAGACACAGAGACAGAGACACAGAGACAGAGACACAGAGACAGAGACACAGAGACAGAGACACAGAGACAGAGACACAGAGACAGAGACAGAGACACAGAGACAGAGACACAGAGACAGAGACACAGAGACAGAGACACAGAGACAGAGACACAGAGACAGAGACACAGAGACAGAGACACAGAGACAGAGACACAGAGACAGAGACACAGAGACAGAGACACAGAGACAGAGACACAGAGACAGAGACACAGAGACAGAGACACAGAGACAGAGACACAGAGACAGAGACACAGAGACAGAGACACAGAGACAGAGACACAGAGACAGAGACAGAGACAGAGACACAGAGACAGAGACACAGAGACAGAGACACAGAGACAGAGACACAGAGACAGAGACACAGAGACAGAGACACAGAGACAGAGACACAGGAGACAGAGACACAGAGACAGAGACACAGAGACACAGAAACAGAGACACAGAGACAGAGACACAGAGACAGAGACACAGAGACAGAGACACAGAGACAGAGACACAGAGACAGAGACACAGAGACAGAGACACAGAGACACAGAGACAGAGACACAGAGACAGAGACACAGAGACAGAGACACAGAGACAGAGACACAGAGACAGAGACACAGAGACAGAGACACAGAGACAGAGACACAGAGACAGAGACACAGAGACAGAGACACAGAGACAGAGACACAGAGACAGAGACACAGAGACAGAGACACAGAGACAGAGACAGAGACACAGAGACAGAGACACAGAGACAGAGACACAGAGACAGAGACACAGAGACAGAGACACAGAGACAGAGACACAGAGACAGACACACAGAGACAGAGACACAGAGACAGAGACACAGAGACAGAGACACAGAGACAGAGACACAGAGACAGAGACACAGAGACAGAGACACAGAGACAGAGACACAGAGACAGAGACACAGAGACAGAGACACAGAGACAGAGACACAGAGACAGAGACACAGAGACAGAGACACAGAGACAGAGACACAGAGACAGAGACACAGAGACAGAGACACAGAGACAGAGACACAGAGACAGAGACACAGAGACAGAGACACAGAGACAGAGACACAGAGACAGAGACACAGAGACAGAGACACAGAGACAGAGACACAGAGACAGAGACACAGAGACAGAGACACAGAGACAGAGACACAGAGACAGAGACACAGAGACAGAGACACAGAGACAGAGACAGAGACACAGAGACAGAGACACAGAGACAGAGACACAGAGACAGAGACACAGAGACAGAGACACAGAGACAGAGACACAGAGACAGAGACACAGAGACAGAGACAATGAGACAGAGACACAGAGACAGAGACACAGAGACAGAGACACAGAGACAGAGACACAGAGACAGAGACACAGAGACAGAGACACAGAGACAGAGACACAGAGACAGAGACACAGAGACAGAGACACAGAGACAGAGACACAGAGACAGAGACACAGAGACAGAGACACAGAGACAGAGACACAGAGACAGAGACACAGAGACAGAGACACAGAGACAGAGACACAGAGACAGAGACACAGAGACAGAGACACAGAGACAGAGACACAGAGACAGAGACACAGAGACAGAGACACAGAGACAGAGACACAGAGACAGAGACACAGAGACAGAGACACAGAGACAGAGACACAGAGACAGAGACACAGAGACAGAGACACAGAGACAGAGACACAGAGACAGAGACACAGAGACAGAGACACAGAGACAGAGACACAGAGACAGAGACAGAGACAGAGACACAGAGACAGAGACACAGAGACAGAGACACAGAGACAGAGACACAGAGACAGAGACACAGAGACAGAGACACAGAGACAGAGACACAGAGACAGAGACACAGAGACAGAGACAGAGACACAGAGACAGAGACACAGAGACAGAGACACAGAGACAGAGACACAGAGACAGAGACACAGAGACAGAGACACAGAGACAGAGACGCAGAGACAGAGTGGCAGAGACGGAGACGCAGAGACAGAGACACAGAGACAGAGACACAGAGACAGAGACACAGAGACAGAGACACAGAGACAGAGACACAGAGACAGAGACACAGAGACAGAGACACAGAGACAGAGACACAGAGACAGAGACACAGAGACAGAGACACAGAGACAGAGACACAGAGACAGAGACACAGAGACAGAGACACAGAGACAGAGACACAGAGACAGAGACACAGAGACAGAGACACAGAGACAGAGACACAGAGACAGAGACACAGAGACAGAGACACAGAGACAGAGACACAGAGACAGAGACACAGAGACAGAGACACAGAGACAGAGACACAGAGACAGAGACACAGAGACAGAGACACAGAGACAGAGACACAGAGACAGAGACACAGAGACAGAGACACAGAGACAGAGACACAGAGACAGAGACACAGAGACAGAGACACAGAGACAGAGACACAGAGACAGAGACACAGAGACAGAGACACAGAGACAGAGACACAGAGACAGAGACACAGAGACAGAGACACAGAGACAGAGACACAGAGACAGAGACACAGAGACAGAGACACAGAGACAGAGACACAGAGACAGAGACACAGAGACAGAGACACAGAGACAGAGACACAGAGACAGAGACACAGAGACAGAGACAGAGACACAGAGACAGAGACACAGAGACAGAGACACAGAGACAGAGACACAGAGACAGAGACACAGAGACAGAGACACAGAGACAGAGACACAGAGACAGAGACACAGAGACAGAGACACAGAGACAGAGACACAGAGACAGAGACACAGAGACAGAGACACAGAGACAGAGACACAGAGACAGAGACACAGAGACAGAGACACAGAGACAGAGACACAGAGACAGAGACACAGAGACAGAGACACAGAGACAGAGACACAGAGACAGAGACACAGAGACAGAGACACAGAGACAGAGACACAGAGACAGAGACACAGAGACAGAGACACAGAGACAGAGACACAGAGACAGAGACACAGAGACAGAGACACAGAGACAGAGACACAGAGACAGAGACACAGAGACAGAGACACAGAGACAGAGACACAGAGACAGAGACACAGAGACAGAGACACAGAGACAGAGACACAGAGACAGAGACACAGAGACTGAGACACAGAGACAGAGACACAGAGACAGAGACACACAGACAGAGACACAGAGGCAGAGACACAGAGACAGAGACACAGAGACAGAGACACAGAGACAGAGACACAGAGACAGAGACACAGAGACAGAGACACAGAGACAGAGACACAGAGACAGAGACACAGAGACAGAGACACAGAGACAGAGACACAGAGACAGAGACACAGAGACAGAGACACAGAGACAGAGAAACAGAGACAGAGACACAGAGACAGAGACACAGAGACAGAGACACAGAGACAGAGACACAGAGACAGAGACACAGAGACAGAGACACAGAGACAGAGACACAGAGACACAGAGACAGAGACACAGAGACAGAGACACAGAGACAGAGACACAGAGACAGAGACACAGAGACAGAGACACAGAGACAGAGACACAGAGACAGAGACACAGAGACAGAGACACAGAGACAGAGACACAGAGACAGAGACTCAGAGACAGAGACACAGAGACAGAGACACAGAGACAGA
>JASVEB010000098.1:5000-20000 GCA_036983795.1 Megachile lagopoda | reverse complement strand
ACAGAGACAGAGACAGAGACAGAGACAGAGACAGAGACAGAGACAGAGACAGAGACAGAGACAGAGACAGAGACAGAGACAGAGACAGAGACAGAGACAGAGACAGAGACAGAGACAGAGACAGAGACAGAGACAGAGACAGAGACAGAGACAGAGACAGAGACAGAGACAGAGACAGAGACAGAGACAGAGACAGAGACAGAGACAGAGACAGAGACAGAGACAGAGACAGAGACAGAGACAGAGACAGAGACAGAGACAGAGACAGAGACAGAGACAGAGACAGAGACAGAGACAGAGACAGAGACAGAGACAGAGACAGAGACAGAGACAGAGACAGAGACAGAGACAGAGACAGAGACAGAGACAGAGACAGAGACAGAGACAGAGACAGAGACAGAGACAGAGACAGAGACAGAGACAGAGACAGAGACAGAGACAGAGACAGAGACAGAGACAGAGACAGAGACAGAGACAGAGACAGAGACAGAGACAGAGACAGAGACAGAGACAGAGACAGAGACAGAGACAGAGACAGAGACAGAGACAGAGACAGAGACAGAGACAGAGACAGAGACAGAGACAGAGACAGAGACAGAGACAGAGACAGAGACAGAGACAGAGACAGAGACAGAGACAGAGACAGAGACAGAGACAGAGACAGAGACAGAGACAGAGACAGAGACAGAGACAGAGACAGAGACAGAGACAGAGACAGAGACAGAGACAGAGACAGAGACAGAGACAGAGACAGAGACAGAGACAGAGACAGAGACAGAGACAGAGACAGAGACAGAGACAGAGACAGAGACAGAGACAGAGACAGAGACAGAGACAGAGACAGAGACAGAGACAGAGACAGAGACAGAGACAGAGACAGAGACAGAGACAGAGACAGAGACAGAGACAGAGACAGAGACAGAGACAGAGACAGAGACAGAGACAGAGACAGAGACAGAGACAGAGACAGAGACAGAGACAGAGACAGAGACAGAGACAGAGACAGAGACAGAGACAGAGACAGAGACAGAGACAGAGACAGAGACAGAGACAGAGACAGAGACAGAGACAGAGACAGAGACAGAGACAGAGACAGAGACAGAGACAGAGACAGAGACAGAGACAGAGACAGAGACAGAGACAGAGACAGAGACAGAGACAGAGACAGAGACAGAGACAGAGACAGAGACAGAGACAGAGACAGAGACAGAGACAGAGACAGAGACAGAGACAGAGACAGAGACAGAGACAGAGACAGAGACAGAGACAGAGACAGAGACAGAGACAGAGACAGAGACAGAGACAGAGACAGAGACAGAGACAGAGACAGAGACAGAGACAGAGACAGAGACAGAGACAGAGACAGAGACAGAGACAGAGACAGAGACAGAGACAGAGACAGAGACAGAGACAGAGACAGAGACAGAGACAGAGACAGAGACAGAGACAGAGACAGAGACAGAGACAGAGACAGAGACAGAGACAGAGACAGAGACAGAGACAGAGACAGAGACAGAGACAGAGACAGAGACAGAGACAGAGACAGAGACAGAGACAGAGACAGAGACAGAGACAGAGACAGAGACAGAGACAGAGACAGAGACAGAGACAGAGACAGAGACAGAGACAGAGACAGAGACAGAGACAGAGACAGAGACAGAGACAGAGACAGAGACAGAGACAGAGACAGAGACAGAGACAGAGACAGAGACAGAGACAGAGACAGAGACAGAGACAGAGACAGAGACAGAGACAGAGACAGAGACAGAGACAGAGACAGAGACAGAGACAGAGACAGAGACAGAGACAGAGACAGAGACAGAGACAGAGACAGAGACAGAGACAGAGACAGAGACAGAGACAGAGACAGAGACAGAGACAGAGACAGAGACAGAGACAGAGACAGAGACAGAGACAGAGACAGAGACAGAGACAGAGACAGAGACAGAGACAGAGACAGAGACAGAGACAGAGACAGAGACAGAGACAGAGACAGAGACAGAGACAGAGACAGAGACAGAGACAGAGACAGAGACAGAGACAGAGACAGAGACAGAGACAGAGACAGAGACAGAGACAGAGACAGAGACAGAGACAGAGACAGAGACAGAGACAGAGACAGAGACAGAGACAGAGACAGAGACAGAGACAGAGACAGAGACAGAGACAGAGACAGAGACAGAGACAGAGACAGAGACAGAGACAGAGACAGAGACAGAGACAGAGACAGAGACAGAGACAGAGACAGAGACAGAGACAGAGACAGAGACAGAGACAGAGACAGAGACAGAGACAGAGACAGAGACAGAGACAGAGACAGAGACAGAGACAGAGACAGAGACAGAGACAGAGACAGAGACAGAGACAGAGACAGAGACAGAGACAGAGACAGAGACAGAGACAGAGACAGAGACAGAGACAGAGACAGAGACAGAGACAGAGACAGAGACAGAGACAGAGACAGAGACAGAGACAGAGACAGAGACAGAGACAGAGACAGAGACAGAGACAGAGACAGAGACAGAGACAGAGACAGAGACAGAGACAGAGACAGAGACAGAGACAGAGACAGAGACAGAGACAGAGACAGAGACAGAGACAGAGACAGAGACAGAGACAGAGACAGAGACAGAGACAGAGACAGAGACAGAGACAGAGACAGAGACAGAGACAGAGACAGAGACAGAGACAGAGACAGAGACAGAGACAGAGACAGAGACAGAGACAGAGACAGAGACAGAGACAGAGACAGAGACAGAGACAGAGACAGAGACAGAGACAGAGACAGAGACAGAGACAGAGACAGAGACAGAGACAGAGACAGAGACAGAGACAGAGACAGAGACAGAGACAGAGACAGAGACAGAGACAGAGACAGAGACAGAGACAGAGACAGAGACAGAGACAGAGACAGAGACAGAGACAGAGACAGAGACAGAGACAGAGACAGAGACAGAGACAGAGACAGAGACAGAGACAGAGACAGAGACAGAGACAGAGACAGAGACAGAGACAGAGACAGAGACAGAGACAGAGACAGAGACAGAGACAGAGACAGAGGACAGAGACAGAGACAGAGACAGAGACAGAGACAGAGACAGAGACAGAGACAGAGACAGAGACAGAGACAGAGACAGAGACAGAGACAGAGACAGAGACAGAGACAGAGACAGAGACAGAGACAGAGACAGAGACAGAGACAGAGACAGAGACAGAGACAGAGACAGAGACAGAGACAGAGACAGAGACAGAGACAGAGACAGAGACAGAGACAGAGACAGAGACAGAGACAGAGACAGAGACAGAGACAGAGACAGAGACAGAGACAGAGACAGAGACAGAGACAGAGACAGAGACAGAGACAGAGACAGAGACAGAGACAGAGACAGAGACAGAGACAGAGACAGAGACAGAGACAGAGACAGAGACAGAGACAGAGACAGAGACAGAGACAGAGACAGAGACAGAGACAGAGACAGAGACAGAGACAGAGACAGAGACAGAGACAGAGACAGAGACAGAGACAGAGACAGAGACAGAGACAGAGACAGAGACAGAGACAGAGACAGAGACAGAGACAGAGACAGAGACAGAGACAGAGACAGAGACAGAGACAGAGACAGAGACAGAGACAGAGACAGAGACAGAGACAGAGACAGAGACAGAGACAGAGACAGAGACAGAGACAGAGACAGAGACAGAGACAGAGACAGAGACAGAGACAGAGACAGAGACAGAGACAGAGACAGAGACAGAGACAGAGACAGAGACAGAGACAGAGACAGAGACAGAGACAGAGACAGAGACAGAGACAGAGACAGAGACAGAGACAGAGACAGAGACAGAGACAGAGACAGAGACAGAGACAGAGACAGAGACAGAGACAGAGACAGAGACAGAGACAGAGACAGAGACAGAGACAGAGACAGAGACAGAGACAGAGACAGAGACAGAGACAGAGGACAGAGACAGAGACAGAGACAGAGACAGAGACAGAGACAGAGACAGAGACAGAGACAGAGACAGAGACAGAGACAGAGACAGAGACAGAGACAGAGACAGAGACAGAGACAGAGACAGAGACAGAGACAGAGACAGAGACAGAGACAGAGACAGAGACAGAGACAGAGACAGAGACAGAGACAGAGACAGAGACAGAGACAGAGACAGAGACAGAGACAGAGACAGAGACAGAGACAGAGACAGAGACAGAGACAGAGACAGAGACAGAGACAGAGGACAGAGACAGAGACAGAGACAGAGACAGAGACAGAGACAGAGACAGAGACAGAGACAGAGACAGAGACAGAGACAGAGACAGAGACAGAGACAGAGACAGAGACAGAGACAGAGACAGAGACAGAGACAGAGACAGAGACAGAGACAGAGACAGAGACAGAGACAGAGACAGAGACAGAGACAGAGACAGAGACAGAGACAGAGACAGAGACAGAGACAGAGACAGAGACAGAGACAGAGACAGAGACAGAGACAGAGACAGAGACAGAGACAGAGACAGAGACAGAGACAGAGACAGAGACAGAGACAGAGACAGAGACAGAGACAGAGACAGAGACAGAGACAGAGACAGAGACAGAGACAGAGACAGAGACAGAGACAGAGACAGAGACAGAGACAGAGACAGAGACAGAGACAGAGACAGAGACAGAGACAGAGACAGAGACAGAGACAGAGACAGAGACAGAGACAGAGACAGAGACAGAGACAGAGACAGAGACAGAGACAGAGACAGAGACAGAGACAGAGACAGAGACAGAGACAGAGACAGAGACAGAGACAGAGACAGAGACAGAGACAGAGACAGAGACAGAGACAGAGACAGAGACAGAGACAGAGACAGAGACAGAGACAGAGACAGAGACAGAGACAGAGACAGAGACAGAGACAGAGACAGAGACAGAGACAGAGACAGAGACAGAGACAGAGACAGAGACAGAGACAGAGACAGAGACAGAGACAGAGACAGAGACAGAGACAGAGACAGAGACAGAGACAGAGACAGAGACAGAGACAGAGACAGAGACAGAGACAGAGACAGAGACAGAGACAGAGACAGAGACAGAGACAGAGACAGAGACAGAGACAGAGACAGAGACAGAGACAGAGACAGAGACAGAGACAGAGACAGAGACAGAGACAGAGACAGAGACAGAGACAGAGACAGAGACAGAGACAGAGACAGAGACAGAGACAGAGACAGAGACAGAGACAGAGACAGAGACAGAGACAGAGACAGAGACAGAGACAGAGACAGAGACAGAGACAGAGACAGAGACAGAGACAGAGACAGAGACAGAGACAGAGACAGAGACAGAGACAGAGACAGAGACAGAGACGACAGAGACAGAGACAGAGACAGAGACAGAGACAGAGACAGAGACAGAGACAGAGACAGAGACAGAGACAGAGACAGAGACAGAGACAGAGACAGAGACAGAGACAGAGACAGAGACAGAGACAGAGACAGAGACAGAGACAGAGACAGAGACAGAGACAGAGACAGAGACAGAGACAGAGACAGAGACAGAGACAGAGACAGAGACAGAGACAGAGACAGAGACAGAGACAGAGACAGAGACAGAGACAGAGACAGAGACAGAGACAGAGACAGAGACAGAGACAGAGACAGAGACAGAGACAGAGACAGAGACAGAGACAGAGACAGAGACAGAGACAGAGACAGAGACAGAGACAGAGACAGAGACAGAGACAGAGACAGAGACAGAGACAGAGACAGAGACAGAGACAGAGACAGAGACAGAGACAGAGACAGAGACAGAGACAGAGACAGAGACAGAGACAGAGACAGAGACAGAGACAGAGACAGAGACAGAGACAGAGACAGAGACAGAGACAGAGACAGAGACAGAGACAGAGACAGAGACAGAGACAGAGACAGAGACAGAGACAGAGACAGAGACAGAGACAGAGACAGAGACAGAGACAGAGACAGAGACAGAGACAGAGACAGAGACAGAGACAGAGACAGAGACAGAGACAGAGACAGAGACAGAGACAGAGACAGAGACAGAGACAGAGACAGAGACAGAGACAGAGACAGAGACAGAGACAGAGACAGAGACAGAGACAGAGACAGAGACAGAGACAGAGACAGAGACAGAGACAGAGACAGAGACAGAGACAGAGACAGAGACAGAGACAGAGACAGAGACAGAGACAGAGACAGAGACAGAGACAGAGACAGAGACAGAGACAGAGACAGAGACAGAGACAGAGACAGAGACAGAGACAGAGACAGAGACAGAGACAGAGACAGAGACAGAGACAGAGACAGAGACAGAGACAGAGACAGAGACAGAGACAGAGACAGAGACAGAGACAGAGACAGAGACAGAGACAGAGACAGAGACAGAGACAGAGACAGAGACAGAGACAGAGACAGAGACAGAGACAGAGACAGAGACAGAGACAGAGACAGAGACAGAGACAGAGACAGAGACAGAGACAGAGACAGAGACAGAGACAGAGACAGAGACAGAGACAGAGACAGAGACAGAGACAGAGACAGAGACAGAGACAGAGACAGAGACAGAGACAGAGACAGAGACAGAGACAGAGACAGAGACAGAGACAGAGACAGAGACAGAGACAGAGACAGAGACAGAGACAGAGACAGAGACAGAGACAGAGACAGAGACAGAGACAGAGACAGAGACAGAGACAGAGACAGAGACAGAGACAGAGACAGAGACAGAGACAGAGACAGAGACAGAGACAGAGACAGAGACAGAGACAGAGACAGAGACAGAGACAGAGACAGAGACAGAGACAGAGACAGAGACAGAGACAGAGACAGAGACAGAGACAGAGACAGAGACAGAGACAGAGACAGAGACAGAGACAGAGACAGAGACAGAGACAGAGACAGAGACAGAGACAGAGACAGAGACAGAGACAGAGACAGAGACAGAGACAGAGACAGAGACAGAGACAGAGACAGAGACAGAGACAGAGACAGAGACAGAGACAGAGACAGAGACAGAGACAGAGACAGAGACAGAGACAGAGACAGAGACAGAGACAGAGACAGAGACAGAGACAGAGACAGAGACAGAGACAGAGACAGAGACAGAGACAGAGACAGAGACAGAGACAGAGACAGAGACAGAGACAGAGACAGAGACAGAGACAGAGACAGAGACAGAGACAGAGACAGAGACAGAGACAGAGACAGAGACAGAGACAGAGACAGAGACAGAGACAGAGACAGAGACAGAGACAGAGACAGAGACAGAGACAGAGACAGAGACAGAGACAGAGACAGAGACAGAGACAGAGACAGAGACAGAGACAGAGACAGAGACAGAGACAGAGACAGAGACAGAGACAGAGACAGAGACAGAGACAGAGACAGAGACAGAGACAGAGACAGAGACAGAGACAGAGACAGAGACAGAGACAGAGACAGAGACAGAGACAGAGACAGAGACAGAGACAGAGACAGAGACAGAGACAGAGACAGAGACAGAGACAGAGACAGAGACAGAGACAGAGACAGAGAGAGACAGAGACAGAGACAGAGACAGAGACAGAGACAGAGACAGAGACAGAGACAGAGACAGAGACAGAGGCAGAGACAGTGACAGAGACAGAGACAGAGACAGAGACAGAGACAGAGACAGAGACAGAGACAGAGACAGAGACAGAGACAGAGACAGAGACAGAGACAGAGACAGAGACAGAGACAGAGACAGAGACAGAGACAGAGACAGAGACAGAGACAGAGACAGAGACAGAGACAGAGACAGAGACAGAGACAGAGACAGAGACAGAGACAGAGACAGAGGCTGAGACAGAGACAGAGACAGAGACAGAGACAGAGACAGAGACAGAGACAGAGACAGAGACAGAGACAGAGACAGAGACAGAGACAGAGACAGAGACAGAGACAGAGACAGAGACAGAGACAGAGACAGAGACAGAGACAGAGACAGAGACAGAGACAGAGACAGAGACAGAGACAGAGACAGAGACAGAGACAGAGACAGAGACAGAGACAGAGACAGAGACAGAGACAGAGACAGAGACAGAGACAGAGACAGAGACAGAGACAGAGACAGAGACAGAGACAGAGACAGAGACAGAGACAGAGACAGAGACAGAGACAGAGACAGAGACAGAGACAGAGACAGAGACAGAGACAGAGACAGAGACAGAGACAGAGACAGAGACAGAGACAGAGACAGAGACAGAGACAGAGACAGAGACAGAGACAGAGACAGAGACAGAGACAGAGACAGAGACAGAGACAGAGACAGAGACAGAGACAGAGACAGAGACAGAGACAGAGACAGAGACAGAGACAGAGACAGAGACAGAGACAGAGACAGAGACAGAGACAGAGACAGAGACAGAGACAGAGACAGAGACAGAGACAGAGACAGAGACAGAGACAGAGACAGAGACAGAGACAGAGACAGAGACAGAGACAGAGACAGAGACAGAGACAGAGACAGAGACAGAGACAGAGACAGAGACAGAGACAGAGACAGAGACAGAGACAGAGACAGAGACAGAGACAGAGACAGAGACAGAGACAGAGACAGAGACAGAGACAGAGACAGAGACAGAGACAGAGACAGAGACAGAGACAGAGACAGAGACAGAGACAGAGACAGAGACAGAGACAGAGACAGAGACAGAGACAGAGACAGAGACAGAGACAGAGACAGAGACAGAGACAGAGACAGAGACAGAGACAGAGACAGAGACAGAGACAGAGACAGAGACAGAGACAGAGACAGAGACAGAGACAGAGACAGAGACAGAGACAGAGACAGAGACAGAGACAGAGACAGAGACAGAGACAGAGACAGAGACAGAGACAGAGACAGAGACAGAGACAGAGACAGAGACAGAGACAGAGACAGAGACAGAGACAGAGACAGAGACAGAGACAGAGACAGAGACAGAGACAGAGACAGAGACAGAGACAGAGACAGAGACAGAGACAGAGACAGAGACAGAGACAGAGACAGAGACAGAGACAGAGACAGAGACAGAGACAGAGACAGAGACAGAGACAGAGACAGAGACAGAGACAGAGACAGAGACAGAGACAGAGACAGAGACAGAGACAGAGACAGAGACAGAGACAGAGACAGAGACAGAGACAGAGACAGAGACAGAGACAGAGACAGAGACAGAGACAGAGACAGAGACAGAGACAGAGACAGAGACAGAGACAGAGACAGAGACAGAGACAGAGACAGAGACAGAGACAGAGACAGAGACAGAGACAGAGACAGAGACAGAGACAGAGACAGAGACAGAGACAGAGACAGAGACAGAGACAGAGACAGAGACAGAGACAGAGACAGAGACAGAGACAGAGACAGAGACAGAGACAGAGACAGAGACAGAGACAGAGACAGAGACAGAGACAGAGACAGAGACAGAGACAGAGACAGAGACAGAGACAGAGACAGAGACAGAGACAGAGACAGAGACAGAGACAGAGACAGAGACAGAGACAGAGACAGAGACAGAGACAGAGACAGAGACAGAGACAGAGACAGAGACAGAGACAGAGACAGAGACAGAGACAGAGACAGAGACAGAGACAGAGACAGAGACAGAGACAGAGACAGAGACAGAGACAGAGACAGAGACAGAGACAGAGACAGAGACAGAGACAGAGACAGAGACAGAGACAGAGACAGAGACAGAGACAGAGACAGAGACAGAGACAGAGACAGAGACAGAGACAGAGACAGAGACAGAGACAGAGACAGAGACAGAGACAGAGACAGAGACAGAGACAGAGACAGAGACAGAGACAGAGACAGAGACAGAGACAGAGACAGAGACAGAGACAGAGACAGAGACAGAGACAGAGACAGAGACAGAGACAGAGACAGAGACAGAGACAGAGACAGAGACAGAGACAGAGACAGAGACAGAGACAGAGACAGAGACAGAGACAGAGACAGAGACAGAGACAGAGACAGAGACAGAGACAGAGACAGGGACAGAGACAGAGACAGAGACAGAGACAGAGACAGAGACAGAGACAGAGACAGAGACAGAGACAGAGACAGAGACAGAGACAGAGACAGAGACAGAGACAGAGACAGAGACAGAGACAGAGACAGAGACAGAGACAGAGACAGAGACAGAGACAGAGACAGAGACAGAGACAGAGACAGAGACAGAGACAGAGACAGAGACAGAGACAGAGACAGAGACAGAGACAGAGACAGAGACAGAGACAGAGACAGAGACAGAGACAGAGACAGAGACAGAGACAGAGACAGAGACAGAGACAGAGACAGAGACAGAGACAGAGACAGAGACAGAGACAGAGACAGAGACAGAGACAGAGACAGAGACAGAGACAGAGACAGAGACAGAGACAGAGACAGAGACAGAGACAGAGACAGAGACAGAGACAGAGACAGAGACAGAGACAGAGACAGAGACAGAGACAGAGACAGAGACAGAGACAGAGACAGAGACAGAGACAGAGACAGAGACAGAGACAGAGACAGAGACAGAGACAGAGACAGAGACAGAGACAGAGACAGAGACAGAGACAGAGACAGAGACAGAGACAGAGACAGAGACAGAGACAGAGACAGAGACAGAAGCAGAGACAGAGACAGAGACAGAGACAGAGACAGAGACAGAGACAGAGACAGAGACAGAGACAGAGACAGAGACAGAGACAGAGACAGAGACAGAGACAGAGACAGAGACAGAGAGAGACAGAGACAGAGACAGAGACAGAGACAGAGACAGAGACAGAGACAGAGACAGAGACAGAGACAGAGACAGAGACAGAGACAGAGACAGAGACAGAGACAGAGACAGAGACAGAGACAGAGACAGAGACAGAGACAGAGACAGAGACAGAGACAGAGACAGAGACAGAGACAGAGACAGAGACAGAGACAGAGACAGAGACAGAGACAGAGACAGAGACAGAGACAGAGACAGAGACAGAGACAGAGACAGAGACAGAGACAGAGACAGAGACAGAGACAGAGACAGAGACAGAGACAGAGACAGAGACAGAGACAGAGACAGAGACAGAGACAGAGACAGAGACAGAGACAGAGACAGAGACAGAGACAGAGACAGAGACAGAGACAGAGACAGAGACAGAGACAGAGACAGAGACAGAGACAGAGACAGAGACAGAGACAGAGACAGAGACAGAGACAGAGACAGAGACAGAGACAGAGACAGAGACAGAGACAGAGACAGAGACAGAGACAGAGACAGAGACAGAGACAGAGACAGAGACAGAGACAGAGACAGAGACAGAGACAGAGACAGAGACAGAGACAGAGACAGAGACAGAGACAGAGACAGAGACAGAGACAGAGACAGAGACAGAGACAGAGACAGAGACAGAGACAGAGACAGAGACAGAGACAGAGACAGAGACAGAGACAGAGACAGAGACAGAGACAGAGACAGAGACAGAGACAGAGACAGAGACAGAGACAGAGACAGAGACAGAGACAGAGACAGAGACAGAGACAGAGACAGAGACAGAGACAGAGACAGAGACAGAGACAGAGACAGAGACAGAGACAGAGACAGAGACAGAGACAGAGACAGAGACAGAGACAGAGACAGAGACAGAGACAGAGACAGAGACAGAGACAGAGACAGAGACAGAGACAGAGACAGAGACAGAGACAGAGACAGAGACAGAGACAGAGACAGAGACAGAGACAGAGACAGAGACAGAGACAGAGACAGAGACAGAGACAGAGACAGAGACAGAGACAGAGACAGAGACAGAGACAGAGACAGAGACAGAGACAGAGACAGAGACAGAGACAGAGACAGAGACAGAGACAGAGACAGAGACAGAGACAGAGACAGAGACAGAGACAGAGACAGAGACAGAGACAGAGACAGAGACAGAGACAGAGACAGAGTCAGAGACAGAGACAGAGACAGAGACAGAGACAGAGACACAGAGACGGAGACAGAGACAGAGACAGAGACAGAGACAGAGACAGAGACAGAGACAGAGACAGAGACAGAGACAGAGACAGAGACAGAGACAGAGACAGAGACAGGGACAGAGACAGAGACAGAGACAGAGACAGAGACAGAGACAGAGACAGAGACAGAGACAGAGACAGAGACAGAGACAGAGACAGAGACAGAGACAGAGACAGAGACAGAGACAGAGACAGAGACAGAGGACAGAGACAGAGACAGAGACAGAGACAGAGACAGAGACAGAGACAGAGACAGAGACAGAGACAGAGACAGAGACAGAGACAGAGACAGAGACAGAGACAGAGACCGAGACAGAGAGAGAGACAGAGACAGAGACAGAGACAGAGACAGAGACAGAGACAGAGACAGAGACAGAGACAGAGACAGAGACAGAGACAGAGACAGAGACAGAGACAGAGACAGAGACAGAGACAGAGACAGAGACAGAGACAGAGACAGAGACAGAGACAGAGACAGAGACAGAGACAGAGACAGAGACAGAGACAGAGACAGAGACAGAGACAGAGACAGAGACAGAGACAGAGACAGAGACAGAGACAGAGACAGAGACAGAGGCTGAGACAGAGACAGAGACAGAGACAGAGACAGAGACAGAGACAGAGACAGAGACAGGGACAGAGACAGAGACAGAGACAGAGACAGAGACAGAGACAGAGACAGAGACGGAGACAGAGACAGAGACAGAGACAGAGACAGAGACAGAGACAGAGACAGAGACAGAGACAGAGACAGAGACAGAGACAGAGACAGAGACAGAGACAGAGACAGAGACAGAGACAGAGACAGAGACAGAGACAGAGACAGAGACAGAGACAGAGACAGAGACAGAGACAGAGACAGAGACAGAGACAGAGACAGAGACAGAGACAGAGACAGAGACAGAGACAGAGACAGAGACAGAGACAGAGACAGAGACAGAGACAGAGACAGAGACAGAGACAGAGACAGAGACAGAGACAGAGACAGAGACAGAGACAGAGACAGAGACAGAGACAGAGACAGAGACAGAGACAGAGACAGAGACAGAGACAGAGACAGAGACAGAGACAGAGACAGAGACAGAGACAGAGACAGAGACAGAGACAGAGACAGAGACAGAGACAGAGACAGAGACAGAGACAGAGACAGAGACAGAGACAGAGACAGAGACAGAGACAGAGACAGAGACAGAGACAGAGACAGAGACAGAGACAGAGACAGAGACAGAGACAGAGACAGAGACAGAGACAGAGACAGAGACAGAGACAGAGACAGAGACAGAGACAGAGACAGAGACAGAGACAGAGACAGAGACAGAGACAGAGACAGAGACAGAGACAGAGACAGAGACAGAGACAGAGACAGAGACAGAGACAGAGACAGAGACAGAGACAGAGACAGAGACAGAGACAGAGACAGAGACAGAGACAGAGACAGAGACAGAGACAGAGACAGAGACAGGGACAGAGACAGAGACAGAGACAGAGACAGAGACAGAGACAGAGACAGAGACAGAGACAGAGACAGAGACAGAGACAGAGACAGAGACAGAGACAGAGACAGAGACAGAGACAGAGACAGAGACAGAGACAGAGACAGAGACAGAGACAGAGACAGAGACAGAGACAGAGAGAGACAGAGACAGAGACAGAGACAGAGACAGAGACAGAGACAGAGACAGAGACAGAGACAGAGACAGAGACAGAGACAGAGACAGAGACAGAGACAGAGACAGAGACAGAGACAGAGACAGAGACAGAGGCAGAGACAGAGACAGAGACAGAGACAGAGACAGAGACAGAGACAGAGACAGAGACAGAGACAGAGACAGAGACAGAGACAGAGACAGAGACAGAGACAGAGACAGAGACAGAGACAGAGACAGAGACAGAGACAGAGACAGAGACAGAGACAGAGACAGAGACAGAGACAGAGAGACAGAGACAGAGACAGAGACAGAGACAGAGACAGAGACAGAGACAGAGACAGAGACAGAGACAGAGACAGAGACAGAGACAGAGACAGAGACAGAGACAGAGACAGGGACAGAGACAGAGACAGAGACAGAGGCAGAGGCAGAGACAGAGACAGAGACAGAGACAGAGACAGAGACAGAGACAGAGACAGAGACAGAGACAGAGACAGAGACAGAGACAGAGACAGAGACAGAGACAGAGACAGAGACAGAGACAGAGACAGAGACAGAGACAGAGACAGAGACAGAGACAGAGACAGAGACAGAGACAGAGACAGAGACAGAGACAGAGACAGAGACAGAGACAGAGACAGAGACAGAGACAGAGACAGAGACAGAGACAGAGACAGAGACAGAGACAGAGACAGAGACAGAGACAGAGACAGAGACAGAGACAGAGACAGAGACAGAGACAGAGACAGAGACAGAGACAGAGACAGAGACAGAGACAGAGACAGAGACAGAGACAGAGACAGAGACAGAGACAGAGACAGAGACAGAGACAGAGACAGAGACAGAGACAGAGACAGAGACAGAGACAGAGACAGAGACAGAGACAGAGACAGAGACAGAGACAGAGACAGAGACAGAGACAGAGACAGAGACAGAGACAGAGACAGAGACAGAGACAGAGACAGAGACAGAGACAGAGACAGAGACAGAGACAGAGACAGAGACAGAGACAGAGACAGAGACAGAGACAGAGACAGAGACAGAGACAGAGACAGAGACAGAGACAGAGACAGAGACAGAGACAGAGACAGAGACAGAGACAGAGACAGAGACAGAGACAGAGACAGAGACAGAGACAGAGACAGAGACAGAGACAGAGACAGAGACAGAGACAGAGACAGAGACAGAGACAGAGACAGAGACAGAGACAGAGACAGAGACAGAGACAGAGACAGAGACAGAGACAGAGACAGAGACAGAGACAGAGACAGAGACAGAGACAGAGACAGAGACAGAGACAGAGACAGAGACAGAGACAGAGACAGAGACAGAGACAGAGACAGAGA
>JASVEB010000097.1:0-23624 GCA_036983795.1 Megachile lagopoda | reverse complement strand
TAATTTTTACAGTTGCATCAATTTTAATAATTCTATTAATTTTTCAAAGTTCATACATTTTTTCAATCTCATCAATTTTAGCAGTTTTACCAATTTCATCAATTTAATAAATTTCATCGATATTACCAATTTTATCAGTTTCATTTAGTTTATGAAGTTCATCAATTTCATCAATTTTAATAATTCTATTAATTTTTCAAAGTTCATAAATTTTTCCAATCTCAATTTTAGTTATGTCACCAATTTCATCAATATTACCAATTTTATGAATTTCTAAAATTTCATCAATTTCACTTAGTTAATGATATTCATCGGTTCTATCAATTTTGTAACTAAATTTTTCCAAAATCTCTCTAAACTCTATACATCGTTTAAACGATATATCACAGGATAAAATCATTTCAGCAATCCTTTGTGCACGATACCCTTCAACCCTACCTCCATTGCACAAACCTTTCGCATGTACCCAAAAATATTCACCCTCGGTGAAAATTTGTTTAAATTCCCTCAGCTTTTGCAATACGGAAGACCTTATGTAAAACATGATTATGTATAAAAAATGCACGTTCTTAATTAAAAATAGACACCAACTAATAGAAAACAAGCTGGTCGACTATACGATGAAAGTGATCCCTGCTTTAGCCGACTACCTGTCTGCGTTACAAGTATAAAATTGATATCGCTTGTAATTTCGAGTCGTTACAGTCGGCCAACGGGAACGGGGATACTAGATTATTATAAGTTCCATGATTACAGGCCTCGAGGCGGTAGTGTACCATTGTTGGTGATCGACGCCATCATGGACGCCTTTACGAGCGCTGATGAGCCACGTTGCACTCTCATTTTTAATCCGACTACGAAAAAGGAACGCTCCCAATCCGATGCGGATCTCTATAACACTGCTGAAATGGATCGTAATTCTGTATAATTTACCTGTCTGAACCTACTGACCTTTAACAATAAAATTAAAACCGTTTTATCGCTCAATGTTACGCGAGAGTTAATGTATGCGCTAATTTGAATCATTGCTTAATCTGCGGATAGCGCCTTGTCGGCGCCAAATTTGCCGGAAAATTATATGCTCGGAGTTATTTGTAATTAACGTACGATTTCATAATAGGTATCTATAAAATTCTTTTATAGTTCAAGTGCGGTAGCAACGTTTAAATTGTTTAAATTTCGCGCCAAATTCGAGGGAAACTACGTCATTGAATTTCTTTACAAATAATTTATGCGAAAATCGCATTGGAAAAGAATTTATTTGCTATAGAAGTCTTGTGTTGATTAATGAGACCGCTGAATGCAATAACAACATTTAAATGTTTTAAATTTGGCGCCAAATTCGAGGGAAACTACATCATTAATTTCTTTACAAATAATTTATGCGAAAATCGCATTGGAAAAGAATATATTTGCTATAGAAGTCTTGTGTTGATTAATGAGACCGCTGAGTATAACAAAATTTAAATGTTTTAAATTTCGCGCCAAATTTGAATTAAACTCATCATATTGTAAAAATCACTTGAGTTGATATTTACGTACAACATTCGTAAAAACGCCTTAAAAAACAATATATGTATCATAAAAATCTTATGTTAATCAACTAAAACACGAATTATGATAACAACATTTAAATGCTTTACATTTGGCGCCAAATTCAAAAACTTTATATCAGTGGAATAAAGAAGAATGCAACTTAAAGCAAATATTAAGTCATTTATATTATTTAAAGATTATTTTGCTTTCAGTACTATTATTCTATTCTTTCGGGTGTTTTTTATGTTTCATTTTCGTCTTCAAAAGCAATTTTTTGTTGAAATTCCAGAGCCGATTACTCAAAAAGTGTTAGGTGGCTTTTGAAAATGAAATTATCGCGAATTTTTCAGAGTTGATCCTCGGTTAATTGGAAGAGTCGACGTTCATAAGGGGATTTAAGCATTCAAATGAGAATATAAGCGAGCTTTTCATTGGCTGGACCGGGGCCAGTCGATATAAATTAGCACTTTGGACGTTTTCTTCATGTTTATCCCTCCTCGTGAAAAAGAGACCCGCGAGAGATACGTTCTGCTCGACGGAGCATATTAATTGGTTCAAATTGAATTCCTCTTTTTTCTGGGGATGTCTTATGTCCCTTCAAAATGTCGATGGTATCTTGGATATATGTTCTTTTTTAGATTGTGAATGAAAGATAGCCCCATTTTCGATTGCCCTTTCTGTTGTTACGGATGCTGCGATTGCGGTAATAAAAAATGGAAATTAACGATTAAAATTCATATTCATATTCAAACTTAAAGTTAAAGATTGAACCTAAAGATTAAAATTAAAGTTTAAAATTAAAGATTAAAATTAAAAATTAAAATTATGGATTAAAATTAAAGATTGAAATTGAAGATTAAATTTAAATATTGAAATTAAAGTTTAAAATTAAAATTAAAATTAAAGATTAAAATTAAAGGTAAAAATTGAAGATTAAATGTAAAGATTAAAATTAAAGATTAAAATTAGAGATTAAAATCAAAGATTATAATTAAAGATTAAATTTAAAGATTGAAATTAAAGATTAAAAAGTACAATTGAAAATAAAAAATTACAAATTACAAATTACCAATTACAAATTAAAAATTACAAATTAAAATTAGAAAATTAGAAAATTAAAATTGAAACCCTTGCGCAGTATCCAAATTTTTATTTGTTTACGAATGATAATTCATGTGTATCGCAGGAAACTGTGATAAATAATTATTTATTGGATAAATGCTTTAAGTACCTTTATTATACTAAATAATTACATTAACTTGACATGCTGTAGTTGCTTTTGTGAAATCGTATCGTTCTTCGTATATTATCAAACTAGTCGTTTGCTATAGTGTTAAGCATTTCATATAAAAATGATCGATAAATAATTGATGTACGCATTTTATATCAGAATCATCGATAAACAATTTAACTACTGAATTGCACAAATATTTAGAATGCAAATACGACTCTAAAGAACTATAAAACTATATGACACGTGGCGATATAACGCGTACCAATACCTACCCATCCCTTTACGAGCAAATGCTTCCTATATTCCACAATCCTCAATCTGACATGCATGAACCCATCGCAAAGGTCGCCATCGAATCAGCATAAAACGAAAGTAGTAGAAGAAGAAAACGTTGGAGCTAATAAAAGTAGAAGGATCGAGGAACAAAGAGATCGGCGTAAAAAGGCGGTGAAAAAAACGAGCCATTAAAGGAGAGAGTGTAGAAGCCGGAGTTAAAAGAAAAGGAAGAAAAGAGAAAGGGACAAGAAGCTGAATCAAGGGTGACGAGTATCGGTAGGATGAAGTTGCCCCTGCCCTTCGTCCTTCGGGATCCCGTGCAGCCAACGAGAGGATAGGCAGGAGAAAGGGCAAAAAAGTGGAGGCCGCACGCCGCGCACACGCACGAACACGCTTCGTTCGGCATACATTAAGAGCCCGAAGAGGCGATGGACCAACTCTGAATCGACTTTGAAAAACTCGCGCGGCGATATACGAGAAAGTGCGGCGATCCTCGTCCCTCTTGCGACGCTCCGCAGCGGGGAGACGAGGACGGCGAGAATTTTGTCGACGCGACATTTTCGAGCGACGCGGCGATATTTTCTCGCGCATTCTTTCTCCGAGTATTCTTCGCGCGATTACGCGGCTCGATACCGGGGCCGATTTCGCGATCCGACTCGAAAAATTTGATCGAGAACGAAAATATATTTTGATCGCGTTCCGAGGGCCGAATCGCGAAATCGGGCTCTGTGCCGCGGCGCGTGATCGCGCGAGGAACACTTCGGAGAGGAAACCGCGAGAAAATATCGTTTCTTCGCTTCGAAACGCCGCGTCGACGAAATCGGTGCCGTCCTCGTCTTTTCTCGAGGGAGAGGAGTTCGGCAGGTTTTTGGTTTGTCAGCGGACAGCGACAAGTTGTATCCTGTGGCACGCGAGTCGTACGATGGTTGCGTGAGCGCGGGAAAAAAGTACGAGCCTCGTCTTCGACTGGCCTCCGGACAAATTTCGTTAAAACTGGCTCGTTATATCGGTCACTCGTGTCGTGAGAAACTGATAATTTCATGCGAACGACGCCGCGAGCCTTCTTGACACTTTAAGGTTGATTTTGTATGATTTCGTTTTTTCGGCGTCCGACGCATGTCGTGCTTGCATGCACGGGCCCGCATTTGGAAAGTTGTCCGTTATACGGTGGAGGCCGTTCGATGGTTAACGTAGGAGGACGGTGAAGAAGATTGGGAAAGAAAATGATGAAACGGATTTTTTGCTGTATTCGGCTGAATATTCTTACATTTTTACATCCTTAGATCTTTGCATTCTGTATCGCTGTATCCATAGATTACTATATCTCTCTATATATCCATAAATTAATTTCTATATTTTCTAGATACATTTCTAGATTTCTATATTCTCATATCCCACGATTTCTGCATATTTACGTATCTGTATTACTAGAGCGCAACATCTCCAGATTTCTGCACCCTACATTTTTATATTTGTATCTCTATATTCTTTGGTTTCTATATCTCTAAATTTCTATATTTTTATATTTCTGGGTCTCTAGAATTTTATATTTCTGTATTATTATATTTATGAATTTGCAGATTTCTAGATTTCTACATCTGCAAGCTCTAGATTCTAATATGCCTAGATCGCAATATTTCTAGATTGCGATATCTATTTATCTCAATATTTTTAGATTCCGATATCGCTAAACTCACTCGTCCCTAAATTCGATATTTTAATATCCCTAGATTGCAATACCCCGATATCCCAATTTCCCTAGATTCTAACAGCCTAATATCCCTAGATCGTAATATCCCTAGATTTTAACATAATATCCCTAGATCGTGATTTCCCTAGATCCCAACATCTTAATATCCCTAGATTGCAATATCCCTAGGCTCGGACGTCGTAATACCCCTAGATCGCAATATCTCTAGATTCTAACATCGGAATATCCCTAGATCGAAATATTCCTAGATTCTAACATCCGAATATCCCTAGATCGCAATATCCCTAGATTCTAAAATCCGAATATCCCTAGATCGAAATATCCCTAGATTCTAAAATCCGAATGCCCCTAGATCGAAATATCCCTAGATTCTAACATCTGAATATCCCTAGATCGAAATGTCCCTAGATTTTAACATCTGAATATCCCTAGATCGAAATGTCCCTAGATTCTAACATCCGAATATCTCTAGATCGCAAAATCCCTAGGTCCGAACGTTCGGATATCCCTAGATGTGTACATCCTAATATCCCTAGATCATAATATCTCGAGTTTTCAATATCTCAATATTCCTAGATCGCAATATTCTCAAATGCGAACATTCTAATGTTCCTAGATCACAATATTCCTAGATCCCAGTATCCTAATATCCCTAGAACTCGAATCATAGTAATTATAATGAATTGGAAATGATACCGAAATAATTTCCATAGTAAGAAATGTTATAAATCATGATTATATTAATTTGTTATTTTGTTACGAGTTTTGTAACAAATTTCTTGGTTACCGTTTATGAAACAGCTTGTAGAACATACGCACGGTCATACTCGTAGAAGGTATCATTAAAGAGAAGGCGGTATCTGTGTTTTTTTGGTAAAACGTAATGTTGTACTTATATACAAGGTAGATTGCACGAGAACTGGATGTATCTGGACGAGCACACGTGCTGATTTATATGCAAATCGTATGTAGTCAGTGAATCATTGCATTTTTGATATCCCGAGACTTACCCGGCGCAGCTGGGAAATCACGAGACCTGAAAAATTCTCATCTTGATAATGTATAACAAATTGAACGGCTGAAATCGGTAAGATCTCACTAGGATTTTTATTCGTGCGGCTGTTTCGCTGGCACTATAGCTCTATTCGAACGCTGCGAGTGCAGAAATTTTACAGCGGTTCGAATATTCGCTAGAACGCGTCAGAATTTAATTTACATAACAAAGCTGAAATATTAGTGGCTGGAATTTTTATATCTCAAGAATTCACCGTCAATTTTAATTTACTTTAATCTTCTGTAACTTTTCATTTTTGAAATTTATTTCTTAATTTCAGTTTTGAAATTTGAACTTTAAGTTTAATTCTTTAATTTAAATTTTAATCTCAATTTAGAAATTTTTGTTTTATCTTGTCAATTTTAATTTTAGTCTTAATTTAAAAAATTGTAATTTTAAATTTAATTTGAAAATTTTTATTTTAACTTCACTCTAGCAATTTTAATTTTATTTTTAATTTTAATAAAAAAATTTGTATTTTAATTGTACTTTAACAATTTCAATTATAATTGTAATATTAATTTTAAAATGTTAATTTTGACACAAATTAACAGAACGTCCCTTTAGCGTGTACTGAAAGTATTCAATTATTCATTCAAGTACAAAACGTTGTTTCAGTTCAACAAGCAGTGCCATTATTTGCCGGCTATAGCCCGTATGTTTTCTAAGACACCAACGAGCCATACACCTTTCTGCCGTTATCATCGTCGCGTTATTTACCTTCCTGCTTCGCATCCATTCTGTACAAGACTCGCGATATTTTTCCTCCTCACGACATCCGTTTCCCACACATCACGTTTTCCCTCTTTCCTTTATCGCTTCCTGTCCCTCCTCGTCCCCAGATTTTTAACACCTTCTTCGTGGTCCCTTTTTATCGTCGTTCATGTACCTCTCCGTTATGTTCCATGTTTGTGGAAACCTCGCAACCGTCACACAATGGTGAAACGTCTGAGAAATGGTGTAGCACAGAAAATTGGCCCGCAGGAAAGATGTATTACGAATAATTACATATAATTATTAATAAAGCAACATGTAACGAGATACAACTAAATTACAACCACATAATTCGTTCTAATCTCAAAATTTAATTAAACTTTCTTAACAAACAATGATCGCGTTTGCTAACAAGTTTTAGATACACTACTTTAGGTAGTTTAAGGTACACTGCTGCGGTTAATACATGTCACAGTTTTCTACGTTGATACACAAGTGATTATGTAATATAAATACTTACTTAACGATAAACTTAATAATATTAAATTTTAGAGGTACAGTTTTAATTTATTGACACTTTAAATGCAGTATTATATTTCCACAATGAAGTGAAAGCAATTAATTAAAAAATGAAGATTAATAAATTATTTTGAGTGAAGCAGAGATGCGTAATGCGCATGCGCTGAATTTAGCACGCGCATGCGCATTACGTATTTCTATTCAGAAGTTGTCTACTGTTTCTCTTTACTTTAATTACAACAGAATTTGAAACTTATACAATTAGAATTGAATCTATAGCAATTTATCACTTCCAGAAATTTGAAATAATTGTTATTTTAAGAAATATGGTAATTTTAACGTGTAAAGAATGATTTGTTATTCTATTGTTTCGAAATGAAATTTAATGGAAACCATTGATGAATTTAGCTAATACGTCAGCTAATATTTTGTTGATTAGATGCGTCAATACAAGTTAGATTAGATTAGGTTATTAGTTTTACCAACCCAAGAAAATTTTCAATGAGATTAGGTTAAAATTTGTTTAGGATAAAGATATGGTTAAATTATTACTAGGTTAGATTAGGATTACGATATGATTCGGTTAGGGTTACACTAGTTTATAGTTAAGTTATGGTTAGGGCTAGGTTAGGTTAAAAATATATCTTTCTTAAGCTTATGGTTGTTGCAGTTAGGTTATACTGTTTTAGGATTTAATTATGGTTACACCAAGGTTAAATTAAGTTAGGCTATTTTGGTACTGGGTTAGGTTAAGGTTAAGCCAAGGTTAGGTTAAGTCAGAGGTTGGATTAGTCTCATAATTGTTTATTTAAGTTTGAAAAATTTTTCATTAAATTTCCACAAATTCCAAAAATGTTGATATCCAAATTCAAAAATTTCAACTGAGAATTTGTAAACTTGCCGAAGAAATAAATATTACCAAGCCGCCCACCGAATACATTTACTCCTCTACTCTATTAAGATAACAAAATTAAAGGAGAAAACGAGTCTCCGATAACCGTCCTTTAAAAACATTTCTCCATATCGTCTCTAAAAATTTTTCCGTTTCTTTTCCACCCATTTCCCGCTCCGGTTCTCCGCTTCTTCCCTCCCGATCCCTCTTCCCTCCCGTGCCGTGTGTCTTCCCTGGCCATTTCGCCTGCTCGTCCCGTCCCCCGGGCTGCCCTCCTCCACTCTTTGACTGACTCTTCGAGCGCACCTGCCGCTAGTTCCCACACTCGTTGCCCTCACGCCGGACGTGACGTCATCGCGGACCCCTCTGCCTCTCTTCTCTCTGGTTCATGCTACTCGGGTCCGCGGCAGAAGCGTGGCTCGGCCGATTTGCCGCGTGTACGCCGAGCGATTCGATCGTGTCGGTGATCGCGGCGAAGGTACCCGCTCGGTTACGCGCGTGCCTGTGCGTGTGCGCGGCAGCGTGTGCGCGCGGGCGCGTTAATCGTCAATGACACCGCGCGGAACACGCTGACCTATCGTGGGACTCTGCACGAGATTGAAATATTGGCTTGTCCCGAAAATTCCGATGCATTTCGACATCTGTCTCTTCACTCGATACCGACTGTATTTTAACAACTTCAAAGATTAAATTCTTTAACCCCTTGCATTATTTTGACGAGTCTGACGCATGACGCACTCGCATTGTGACAAATCTTACTCGAATTTTGAACTTCAATTTCATGTCCAAGTGCAGTTATAATTTGCATAGTCAAGAATTGCTGAATACAGGACTGACATAACATTTCTTTGTCTTAATATTGTAGCTGCGATTGGTTCGTTCTGACTGACGCACCTTACAAATCATTGTGCAAGGGGTTAAACCTATTGGGACTTTATATGTAAGACGTAACTTTGATCAGGGTGTAATTTAGCTGTCTTGACACGTTCAGTACCAAATGTGGTTTTTGACGCAGCAATGTGGAGACGATCTTCGAGAGATGAAATGCTTAAAACGTTTTTAAACGTTATACAGGGTGTCCCGCGACAGGTGTAAGTCCCTGAAAGGAGTTGTAGAGGACGTCGTTCCGAACAAGATTTTCTTTTGCAAAAATGAGGTTTGAAGCTTCGTTTTTGAATTATTGAGGAAAAACACGGACCAATCAAAGCGTACATACAGTCCGTTCCAAGAGCGTGATCTGAGTGCAAGTAAATCTTTTCTGTAAACAGGTTGTATAGGAAATTTAAAGAACGCGTTTGCTTAATAATGTGTCCAATTACCACCATTAGCGATTAACGGGCATACTTTCAACCAGCTTTGTATGAGGCAGGAAGAGATCTGCATATTTCTCGAATACGGCAAACTAGCGTCTTCGATTTTAAAATACGCTTTCCTCGGACTTTGTACTTCATGAGAGACCAAACATTTTCGATCGGATTGGCATCGGGGGACTGAGATGGCCAATCCAACACGTTGACACCATTCTGTTTTCCATTCCGTACAAAGGCTTCGGTGTTTGTAGTCGTCCTCTTGAAGTATCCAATGGTCTCTGGTTCTTTTAAACCAATGTTACGATACTGAGAGACCCCTTTGGTACAGTTTAATCATCTTCCGAGCATTTCAATTATCCGGAAAGACGCATAAAGAAACCCCGACGCAAGTTCCGTAGCTTGCTTCGAACCCCGATCAGATCATCGACACAATTTGTCTCTTTATAACGTTGCACTTATTTACAAATTCGCGAGACTCGTGCAGATATTTTGTTGCGTTTCTAACACTCATTTTTGGCCCTTTCGGGTGTTGGCACAAGAATACTTCGAATCGTATACTCATCTCGAAATGACTTGAACTTCTCAGTGACAGAAATGATACTAAGAGAACTGAAGGGCTATTGCGTATTAGAGAAGACATTGTACAACAGACTGTAAAATTGGAAGATGCAATGAGGGTATAATTTGGCTGCCTTGACACGTTCGGTACCAACTGTGTTTTCTGACACATAACACGGAGACGATCTTTGAGAGGCGAAGTTGATTAAACAGAACTTGTTTGGAAGTTACTCATGAAATTGGGAGATGCAATTTTTACCAGGATCTAATTTGACCGTCTTGACAGATTCAGTAGCAGCTGTGTTTTAAGACACATTTCATAAAGATAATCTTGGAGAAGTTGTAAAATTGCTTGAACGTAAACATAAAACTAGCATAAACATAATATACGAAATAGGAAGATATAAAATTGATGAGCATTTAAATTGGCTATTTTAACACCTTCGATCTCAACTGTGTTTTATGACACATTACACAGAGACCATCATTTGACTATCGATGGAGACCATCGTATGACGATCTTTCAGAGGTTGTAAAATAGCTGAAATATTAAAATATACGAAAGTTTACGATGTAATGTTGATAGGAATGTAATTCAACGGTTTTTGTATAGTCAATCTTGTATGTAGATATATTTTGTGAAGTTAGAAATGCTTATTACAATTTTCTTTTATTGTAATTGCACTGGCATGTAACGTGCCCCAGACTATGTTCTTAAATTTCCAAACATCGAAACACTTAAATTAACAAATTCTTAAATTGTCGAATTCACGAATCTCCGAATCCTCAGATCTATAAATTTCGCAATCCTTAGATTCATAAATCCCTAGATTCTCCGATATAAAAATCACCAAATCTCTATATCTCATACTTTCAAAGTGTCAAATTGAAAAACGTTCAAGTCTCCCAAATACTAAAATTTGCAAATTCGCAAGTCACCCAAATTTCCCAATTCAGAATTCCTTATTCCCCAAATTTACACATTTCTAAATTCCCTAAATGCGAAAATTCTTAAATTCCCCAAATTTTCAAATTCCTCAAATTTACAAATTACGAAATTCTAAAATTCCCCAAACTTACCAATTCCCAAATTCCCCAAATTTACAAATTCTAAAATTCCCCACACTCCCAAATTCCCCAAATTTCAAAATTTCAAAATTCCCCAAATTTTCAAATTCTAAAATTCCCCACATTCCCAAATTCCCCAAATTTCCAAATTCTAAAATTCCCCAATTTCCAAATTCTAAAATTCCCCAAACTTCCCCAATTTCCAAATTCTAAATTTCCCTAAATTTCCAAATTCTAAAATTCCCCACATTCCCAAATTCTCAAATTCCCCAAATTCCCTAAAATTGCAAATTCCCAGATTCCCCAAAATTTAAAATTACCAAATTTCCATATTCTCCAAATTCCTAAATTCTCCAAATTTCCAAATTTCTGAATCACCAAATTCCCTAAATTTCCAAATTCCCCAAAATTTCACATTCCCAAATTCCCCAAAATTCGAAATTCCTAAATTCCCCAAATTTCCGAATCCCAAAATTCTCCAAATTTTCAAATTCCCCAAATTTTCATATTCCCAACTTCACCGAAATTTCAAATTCCTAAATTCCCTAAATATCCCAATTCTCAAATTCCCAAAATTCCCCAAAATTCCAAATTCCCTAAATATCCAAATTCTCCAAATGTCCACCTAGCACTAGAGAAATCTAAACATCAGAAATCCCCTAGAAATCGAAAGATATCGCGGATACAATCGCACACAAGCACCGCAAACAGCGTTCGCTAAAAGTCATCACCGTCCGTAACTACCAAAGTGCCAAATCCGATAAAGGAAGGAAAAAAATTCCCCAGAAGCATTGCTACAGGCCAGAAGGAAGAGGAGGCGACATAAGTAATCAGAGCAGCGAAATAAAGCGGAGGGCAACAGATCGTAAATTATGCAGAAAGTATTAAGAGCATATTAGCTTTCCAAATGCAATTTCTCATCCATGACAACTCCATCCATGAGAGATGGCTCGATTAGAATGCACGGTGGCAAAAAAAGAAAGATGGCGAAAGAGAGGCACAGGGCCGCGGACAGACGAGCATTAATCGACGAAATCAGGGAGCGAGGGACAGCCAGTCGTCGCCTTTCGAAATCGGCTACCGGATGCATATTCATGTCAACCGAGACATTGCGACAGACGGCCGGCAACAAAAAGAAGAAAGAAGATAAAGAAAAACGCTGGTCGAATATTCGGATCGTCCTCGGGAGTGTTCCATCGACGTCGCCAACCTTGATCTCCCCTCGATCTCGATCGATCCGATTGTTTCCGCTGGATCTCTGCTCGAGTAATGAGCGTATACGCGCCATGCACCTGCTGCAACTTCTAACAGTCATTGATTATTGCTGTCGATGTTGTTACATTTCTGTTCTTCTGTTTCTTCGTATGAAACGAACGTGTGCTGCGAATTGCATGCTACATACCCTACACATCATTTGCTATCTGCAATACATGTACATACACAATCTATGTATTATTGATATTAGATATTATAAATACGCGTATTAATAACATAGTATATTATGCACTTTAAATTACACATTATAACTGTTATATACTATTTAGGATTATATGCCAAATTCATAAATCTGTAAATCCTAAGATCCTTATATCCCTATATTTCAATATATTTAGATTTCTATATTTCTAGAACTCGATATCCCTAGATCATGATATTTCTAAATATCGATTTCACCGGATCTCGATATCCCCAGATTTCGTTAATCTCATATCACGATTTCCCTGAATTCCGAAATTTTTTAATCTTTATATCCCTAGATCTCGCAATTTCTAAATCTCTATATCCTGTTATCTCTAGATATCGATTTCCTTATATCCCGATACCCCTAGCTCTCGATTTCCCTATATCCCTATATCCCTAGATTTCGATCTCCCTAGATTTCGATATCCCTAGATCACGATTCCCCTATATCGCGATTTCCCTAGATCTCGATTCCCCCAGATCTCGATTTCCGAATCTCAATTTCCCTAGATCTCGATTTCCCTATATCCCGAGATCTCGATTTCCCTAGATTTCGATATCCCCAGATGTCGATTTCCCTATATACCAATATCCCTAGATCTCGATTTCCCTAGGTCACGATTTCCCTAGATCTCAATTTCCCTAGATCTCGATTTCCCTAGGCCACGATTTCCCTAGATCTAAATTTCCCTAGATCTCGATTTCCCTATATCCCGTTATCCCAATATCCCTAGATCTCGATTTCCCTAGATTCCGATATCCCTAGATGTCGATTTCCCTATATACCAATAGCCCTAGATTTCGATGTCCCTAGATCTCAATTTCCCTAGATCTCGATTTTCCTGTATCCCGATATCTCTAGATCTCAATTTCCTTAGATTGTGATCTCCCTAGATCTCGATTTCCCTAGATCTTGGTTTCTCTATAGATCGACATTTTAAAATCTCGATATACCCTAGATTCCATTATCCGTATATCGCCATATCCTTAAATCCCTAGAATTTTCCATCACTGTATTCACATATTCGTAAATTGAAATGTTCCTATCTTGAATGACATCAGACTAACGTAGATTGTACGATGCTCCATTAAACCATAAAGTGATCTAACAAATTAATCCGCATAAATGACAGTCATTTTCCTCGTGGAACATTGATAAATAATTTACAGTGTACATTTTAATACACATTTTCATGCGGGATTAAGCAGGTGTTCCGACACTGTCGTACACTGTGTACCGTACTTGGCACACGTGGTAATTATTGAATAGTTTTTTAAATTCACGAAGACACACGGTTTGTTGCCGGTTGGCAAAGAAAATAACCGACAAAGCGATCACGGATTTCCGTCGGCATCCGGTGATTACCGATTAGTAAGTTTTTAATTAATCGCCAGATAAGGATCGTCGATTGGCATGATTACGGACCGATCAAAAAATGGAACCGGTTTCACGGATAACCGGCGGCCACTGGCAACGAGGATTGTTTTTACGGTATTACGCGTCGTACCGCGTTAATTGCCGAAACAATACGTGACTCCGTACGCCACCGTGTTTTTGCCAAACAACGCTTCCACCCTTCGCGTACGGGTTCATTATCTTTTATTTATCATCGAGCAATGATTCGTTGTCGTTACATTTGAAATATCGTTTCAAAAATCGACCGTACGAGAGTTAACATCTGTCGGTAATTTATTGTACTTATTGCAGAAACCTTGGACGCATGCGCAGTTCACAACGGTACATTATAATCATGCGCAGCGAGGTTGTACATATTCCGCTTTCAGACATTTATTGTTACAGCTCTACTGCGCATGATTATTGCTTTTCGTTATCGACTGCGCATTCAAGGACATTAATCTGTTTTAATTATTAGAATGTAGGATGAGATTCTTAAATTGTAATATTTTTAAACGAAGCACTTTTAGGTGATAAATTATAGAGAGTGTAAAGGATTTAGTTGAACGCGAATATAGAGCAACGGGTAATATCGTAACGCGCGAATATTAATGGCGGTGTATTCGCATCGTGTCGCGTAACGAGTGACGGCTGTTGAAAAGTAGTGCAGAAGGTCGTTGGAGGCCGTGATTTTCAGAATGACTGCGTGTGTCACGTGTCGAGCAACACTGATCGTCGACGGCATACGTCATGTGACGGCCCCGGTGATTCTAATCGCATAGCACGTGAGTAGAAATTTCTATCAGCTGGATAGGGACTTCCTCGTGGGGCTCTGACCGGTCATGCGACCACTTTAATAATTCACCATTTACCTCACGATTAAAAGCCACTTACCCCTACCGACCGTTCCGACGAACAAACATTTCAACGAAACACAACTCTGCTTTCTTCTTCTTTGTCCTTTTTATACTGGGTGTCTCTCTGTGTTACGTGCTGACGAATTAGTGATTTTAACAGGGAATCAAAATTGAAAGCTGCATTGGTTCGTTATACTTTGTATTGGTGATGTGAGTACGTTTAATTCTAAGTGCATTAAATAGCCTAACTATATTTTTAAATATTTGCAAGCTCCTCATTTTGTTGTTCAGTTTCATAAATTGACTATTTTTTAATGAATAATTACCTCAGGCTTTTTTGGACCACCATATATCCATTAAAGAAATAAATTTAATTGACTAGTTGCAAAAATTTCTTGTAAATCGTAAAACTTTTTAGAATGCTCTCGTTCTTGGCCATCTTTATTATATACTTGAGTCTTATTATAGACTTGAAAAGATAATTATCAGCTGAATGACAAAAAAATAATCGCGTAAATATGTGAAACTCTTCCGTGTGTTTACACAAATTGATCATTTCCCGTATTGTTTTTTCTTCTGTAGTTTGCAACCACCGTTATTTTTGTCCCCAGCAAACAGTTGGCCGAAAGTGCAGTTATTTTGAAATTCGTGCGAGAATTCCCAGCTTCCTGTGTAATTTCAACGATTTAATCGGGAGCTTTCTCCACCGGCGGCACAATTCGTTATTAATATATCTTAATTGACTTTTGGCAAGTGTTTGCACCACTGACACGGAATTTGCCCACAAAGTGTTCACAACGTTTAATTTATTTGCACGAACGTCTGCGAAAAATCGTGCGGCTTTCACCTACATAATTATCCGAAAGCATCTTACCGCTCCGTATCGTTTCCGATCTGCACGCAGTCCATTAATCGCGCGATTATTGTTAATTACCTGTAATCGACAATGTTGCTATGCGGTGCAGTGATCGAGGAAACGCACCGGTCCGCTACCGATCACGATGATCGCGATAAATTGATGAGAGATCGCACCGCAATCGACAGGGAATCGAAAGCTCGTAACGGTTTCCGGCAATACGATGTTAAATCGATTATCGTGAGACTGTCTCGAACGATTTCACTCAGAAATTCGGTTCTGTTTTGTGGGAATCGAGGACCGGCGAGATCTTCTTGCAGTCGCATGCACAATTTTTGCAATTTGCTGTACGACAAATTAATTCGTTGTACCGTCACGAATTCACTTTTTATGGTGATAAGAAGCAAGAAATATTTTAATTACGGAGACTCCTGTGACTACTCGGTCTGCATCTGTTCTGTTCGCACGTTATAGGACGCAATTTTGGGACGTTTCACTTGAAATTTTCAGGGTGGAATCATAAAACATCACATACCCAGGACATTAATTAGAAATTAAGAACAAACTCTATGCACCCAAACTTTCAGTGTCCCAAATACGTAAACGTATTAATAATCTTCTAACAAGATCACATTTGAGCAATAAATCAATCTTCACTCACCTGTACACACAAACATTCTTCATTATTTTATTAGCGCTATCCAAACATCTCGTTCCCATAAACATTGCACGAAGCATCGAAAGAAGTAGTTCACAAGACTCAATCAGCTTCCTGTTTATGCTAGTCACAGATAAAATAAACGTTCTCTCTAAAACAGTCTATAAAATTAATTACTGAACATAGTGAGGCTCCTATCACTCGATCTGCATCTGTTCGTTTGTCTGCACGTTATAGGACGCAATTTTGCGTCTTTTCGCTTGAAATTTTCAGGGTGGACTCGCGACAGCCTAAATTTGCTGTATAGATTTTGGCGGCGAGACAGGAACCCGTCGACGTCGATCGTCGAGCTAAAAACCGTGTTTCGGTATCGTTTTCGATAATTTTTCACACGCAGAATCGACTGGAGGCACGTTAAAAGCTCTGTAACTCATCGTCGACGATACTTGGTCGTCGTTGACGTCGGTCGTGGTGAAATCGAGAATAATCGTGTTCGGTATCGTTTTCGATTGTTTCGGACACGTTCGATCGTTTGGAACGACTTTATCTCTGCGTCTCGTTCTTCCACCTATATGTTTACAGTGGGTACTCGAAATTTTATACATTTGAATTTGAAGATTCTTGGTAGACCTAGTGTACAAATATACACAGCAGTAATTGATAGAATACTATGCTATAGTATTCGAACTAGTAAACAGTAGTACTAGAATACTAGTAGTACTAGTATACTGTAGTATTAGTATACTGTACTATTAGTATAGTATTAGTATACTATAGTATTAGAATAATGGTAGTACTAGTATAGTACTAGTATACTATAGTAGTAGTATAGTATTAGTATACTATAGTATTGGAATACGGGAAGGACTAGTATAGTACTAGTACACTATAGTATTAGTATACTATAGTATTAGAATACTAGTAGGACTAGTATAGTACTAATACACTATAGTATTAAAATGCTAGTAGTACTTGTATACTACTAGTATACTATAGTATTAGAATAGTAGTAGTACTAGTATAGCACTAGTATACTATAGAATTAGAATACTAGTAGGACTAGTATAGTACTAATATACTATAGTATTAGAATAGGGGTAGTTCTTGTATAGTACTAGTATACTACAATAGTATTAGAATGCTAGTAGTACTAGTACAGTACTAATACACTATAGTATTAGAATACTAGTAGAACTAGTGTACTAGTATACTATAATATAGTATATAATTAGTACTATTATAGTACTAATGGTACTAGCATAGTACTAGTATACGATAGTATTAGAATACAAATTCCAATTATCCAAAAAGCCAAAAGTAAAATATTCAAAATTTCACTTATCCAAAATTACAAAATTACAAACTTCCAAATATACGAAATTCCAAATATCCCAATATCCAATTGTCCCATTCTCCAATTGTCCCATTCTCCAATTGTCCCATTCTCCAATTGTCCCATTCTCCAATTGTCCCATTCTCTAATTGTCCCAACATCCAAATGTCCCATTATGCAAGTATCCCAATATCCAAAAGTCCCTCTACACAAATACCCAAATAGTCCATTATCGAAATTCCCATATATCCAAATTTCCTAACATTCACACCTCTCCATCTCCAAACTCCCAAATATGTATTCAAATGTCCATATCCCAAATCTCCAAATATTCTACTTCTGCAATACCCACCTTCCCAGACTTCTAAACCCCAAATATCCTAGATTTGTATGGTAAATTAAAGAATTGAAAGTTGAAGAATTGAAAATTGAAGAATTGAAAATTGAAGAATTGATAATTGAAGAATTGAAGAATTGAAGAATTGAAGTATTGAAGAATTGAAGAATTGAAAATTGAAGAATGGACAAAATTGAAAAATTGAAAAATTGAAGAATTGAAAATGAAACCATTGAGAATTGAGAATTTGAAAAATTTGAAAAATATCCTAATTTTGCAGCACCCACCTCCCAGACTACCAACTTTCCAGATATCCGAATTTTGCATCGAGCACCTTTCCAGAATTCTAAATTCCGAAATCACTGTTAAGGTGAACGACCTAACACGGCCGAGGTATCCGATAGATATTTATCGATTTCGGAAACACCTTGTATACAGGGGTCTAGTGACACGGTACGTTTGCATCGGAGTCAAAAAGCTAGGCATGAAAGAGTAACAAGAGGGGTTCATCGACGATTCCTCGAAACGTGGACGTTACAAGTGTACAAAAATGCCTGGTAGCATACGTATGCGCGTCGTGCGTTTTGTCCTCTGCTTGTTATTCCCGAGACGAGGCCCAGAAATTCGTGAGAACAATTCCGGGCCAGGAAAGCACTTGCAAAAGTAGGCGTTTACCTTGCTTTTACAATCTCCGTCTGTCTATCTCTCGAATCGACGAAATCGTTTGCAAGTTTCCTGGAGGGAACCTTCTCCAATTTACTGATTCCTCCTTCTTTCAATTTAGTGATTTTTGACTTTTCAAATTTCAGAATTTTCCAATATTTGTATTTTTGTATTATATTATATTACATTATATATAATCTTTATCGTTTCATTTCCATTCTTCAATTTTTCAATTTTGTCAATTGTTCCATTTCCAATTTTATCATAGTCATATTTTTATATGACTATTCTCGAAATAGGTTCGGAAGTTCACTGTGTTGTTTTAAAATTATAATTGATAATTTGTACATTTGTACATTTGTAAGTTTGTAAATTTGTACATATGTAGATTTGTCAATGTATACGTATGTAAGTTTACACGTATAAATTTACACATATGAGACTTGTACACATATGAATTTACACATTTATGTATTTAAACATGTGCAAGTTTGTAAACTTGGACATTTGTACATTTGTAAATTTGTACATTTGTACATATGTAAATTTGTACATTTGAAAAATTGAAAATTGATAATTGAATAACTGAGAAATTGAATAATTGAAAAATTGAAGAATTGAAAAATGAATGAATTGAAAATGGAAAAATGGAAAATAGAGAATTGAAAAATTGAAGAATTGAAAAATGGATGAATTGAAAATTGAAGAATGGAAAATAGAGAATTGAAAAATTGACAAATTGGAAATGGAGGAATTGTAAATTAAAGAACTAAAAGTTGAAAAATTGAAAATTGAAGAACTGGAAATTGAGGAACTGAACAATTGAACAATTGAAAAATTGAAAGCTGAAGAACTGAGAATTGAAGAATTGAACAATTAAGGAATTGAACAATTGAAAAATTAAAGAATTTTGGAAATGGAAGAATTGAAAAAAATGAAAATGAAAGAATTGTAAATTAAAGAATTGAAAGTTGAAGTATTGAACAATTGAAAAATTGAAAGTCGAAGAACTGAAAATTGAGGAATTGAAGAATTGAACAATTGAAAAATTGAAAAATTGAAAAATTGAAGAATTGGAAATGGAAGAATTGACAAAATTGAAAAATTGTACAATTGAAGAATTGCAAAATTTCAAATTTTAAAATTGAAAGTTTGAAAAATTGAAAAATTGAGGAATTGAAGAATTGAAGAATTGAAAAATTGAAGAATTGGAAATGGAAGAATTGACAAAATTGAAAAATTGAAGAATTGAAAAATGTTAAATTTGTAAATCTGAGGAAAGTCGATAAAATCATAGTTTCCTAAAATTGCGTATCCAAAAATCTCCTAACACCTGTATTCAGCATATTATTCCCTAAAAGTCATTTTAAATTTCCCCAATCAATCCAAAAACCCCATAAATCGTCCACGAACGCGGATACCACGTGTTTCACCATGGCACACGCTCCACGTTGGACAAACTTTGAACAGAGTCCTTTTTCCAAAGAAAGAAAAGAACAAAGAGGGAGCACGATGTATAAATACCGTTCGCGGTCCGAAAAACTCGTTGCTTAGGTTACAGGCGATCGCATTAATATTTATACGCGGGACACGAAACGAAAAAGCAAGAAGAAAAAAGGAGGAAAAAACCGCTTGTCACGGTTCGTGGACGGAGATCAAGAGGATCCGTTCGGTAGTTGTAAAAAAATTTGCTGAAAAAGAAAGATGGTGCTGTCGATCTCTCGAGGAACATCGTGACTTTTTGCACCATCGATTCATCGAAAGTCAAACATCTCAGGGACGAGCCTGTGGGAACGGTCGGCGTGCATAAACACGTTTTCCGCGTTGTTTTCTATGTTTATATTGGAAATTGATTATAACTGTAATAAATCAGAAACGAAAATTAAAATTGTTATAAAAGATATCTTTTGGAGAAGTTAGGAATTTCTGCAATTTAGGGATTTGGAGAAATTAGGGATTCGGAGAAGTTAGGAATTTGGAGAAAATTAGGGATTTGGAGAAGTTAGGGATATAAGAAAGTTTAGGAACTTGGGAAATTCAAAATTTGAGAAATTTGGGGAATTTACAGTATTTAGGGATTTAGGGATTTGGAGAAGTTAGAAATTTGGGCAATTTAGGGATTTGGAGAAGTTAGGAATTTGGAGAGATTAGGGATTTGGAGAAGTTAGGGATATAAGAAAGTTTAGGAACTTGGGAAATTCAAAATTTGAGAAATTTGGGGAATTTACAGTATTGAGGGATTTAGGGATTTGGAGAAGTTAGAAATTTGGGCAATTTAGGGATTCGGAGAAGATAGGAATTTGGAGAAATTAGGGATTTGGAGAAGTTAGGGGTTTAAGAAAGTTTAGGAACTTGGGAAATTCAAAATTTGAGAAATTTGGGGAATTTACAGTATTTAGGGATTTAGGGATTTGGAGAAGTTAGAAATTTGGGCAATTTAGGGATTCGGAGAAGATAGGAATTTGGAGAAATTAGGGATTTGGAGAAGTTAGGGATATAAGAAAGTTTAGGAACTTGGGAAATTCAAAATTTGAGAAATTTGGGGAATTTTACAGTATTTAGGGATTTAGGGATTTGGAGAAGTTAGAAATTTGGGCAATTTAGGGATTAGGAGAAGTTAGGAATTTGGAGAGATTAGGGATTTGGAGAAGTTAGGGATATAAGAAAGTTTAGGAACTTGGGAAATTCAAAATTTGAGAAATTTGGGGAATTTACAGTATTGAGGGATTTAGGGATTTGGAGAAGTTAGAAATTTGGGCAATTTAGGGATTCGGAGAAGATAGGAATTTGGAGAAATTAGGGATTTGGAGAAGTTAGGGGTTTAAGAAAGTTTAGGAACTTGGGAAATTCAAAATTTGAGAAATTTGGGGAATTTACAGTATTTAGGGATTTAGGGATTTGGAGAAGTTAGAAATTTGGGCAATTTAGGGATTCGGAGAAGATAGGAATTTGGAGAAATTAGGGATTTGGAGAAGTTAGGGATATAAGAAAGTTTAGGAACTTGGGAAATTCAAAATTTGAGAAATTTGGGGAATTTACAGTATTTAGGGATTTAGGGATTTGGAGAAGTTAGAAATTTGGGCAATTTAGGGATTTGGAAAAGTTAGAAATTTGGAGAAATTGGGGATTTGGAGAAGTTAGGGATATAAGAAAGTTTAGGAATTTGGGAAATTCAAAATTTGAGAATTTGAGAAATTTGGGGAATTTACAGTATTTAGGGATTTAGAGATATGGACAAGTTAGAGAATACGGCAATTTAGGGATGTGGGTAATTTACAGATTTTGGAGAAATTAGGGATTTAGAACATTTTATGCATTTGGGACACTTAGAGAATTTAGAGTTTTGAAATTTGGGACATTTAGAGAATTTAGTAATTTGAGAAATTAAAAATTTCAGAATTTGGAAGAATTTGGGACACTTAGAGAATTTAAAGTTTTGGGAATCTGGGACATTTAGAGAATTTAGGGATTTGGGGATTTGGGAAATTTAGAGTTTTGGGGAAGTTAGGGATTTGGAAAATTTTAAATATTTGGGTGATTTAGGAATTTGAGGACTTGGGGGATTTAAAAATTAGAGAGTTTGAGGAATTTAGGGGTATTTGCAACTTTTTTTTGGAATTCTAGTAAAATTTTCCAAAATTTCCTGTAAAATTCTTAAATTCTCTGGATCTGTAAATTGTCCAAATACCTAACTTCTCCAAATCTCTAAATTCGCCAAATTCCTAAATTGCCCAAATACCTAAATTACCAAAATCTCTAACTTCTCCAAATCCCTAAATTCTGTAAATTCCCCAAATTTCTCAAATTCTCCAACTTTTAATTTCCCAAATCCTTAGACTTTCTTAAATCCCTAAACTTTCCCACGTCCCTAACTTCTCCAAATCCCTAAACTTTCCCACGTCCCTAACTTCTCAAAGTCCCTAAATTCCCCAAATTTCTAACGTCTCCAAATCCCTAAATCCCTAAATACTGTAAATGCCCCAAATTTCTCAAATTCTCAAACTTTTAATTTTTAAATTCCTAAACTTTCTTAAATCCCTAACTTCTCCAAATCCCTAAACTTTCCCACGTCCCTAACTTCTCAAAGTCCCTACATTCCTCACATTTCTAATGTCTCCAAATCCCCAAATTCCCCAAACCAAATCCCTAAATCCCTAAATACTGTAAATGTCCCAAATTTCTCAATTCTCCAACTTTTAATTTCCCAAATCCCTAACTTGTCCAAACCCCTAAACTTTCCCACGCCCCTAACTTCTCAAAATCCCTAAATTCCCCAAATTTCTAACTTCTCCAAATCCCTAAATTCCCCAAATACTATAAATGTTCCCAAATTTTTAATTTTCCAAATCCCTAAATCTCTATTATTGAAAATTGCCTTCATCCCCAACTCTCCAATTCCTCCGAATTCCCGAAAAAAACCCCAAATCTTAATTTTTCCAAAACCTCTCCAACTTCTCAAGCATTCAGCCAATTGGTAAACATACCGAAAAATATTAAAATTTCAAAATGACCTTGCATCGAATAATAAGCAACGTATACATGGTAGTTGAAAGACGTCATTTCGAATATTCTACCTTTCGTTTTTTCGCATAATTAATACTCAAGGTTGACCTACGCATAACAAACAAGCTACGCACGAAACGGTGCCAATTTGGTATTCCCAGACGCTTTTCTCTTTAACTCAGAATCCACCAGATGATTAATTTTCCCAGAACCTTAGCAGGAAGTATTTTCTAATTATAACACGGTCACGGTCGAAGAAGTTTTCGAATAACAAATAACGTTTTGTGTGTGTTTATGTGTAACTCTGAGAAAAATACTGCGGAATATTGTACATATATATAAAAGACGTTTGACGTCAATGGTGTGGACAGTAAGAAGTATGTTTTGCATTCCTGAAGCTGCAGGACAGCGTCAAACAGAAATAATGGATTGTGCCACGTATGGATATGAGGACACCTTTCTATGGCATTATCAACCGCTTATTTTGAAAGTGATATTGAGAATATTTCATCTGAAAGATCTTTCAACTTGAAAATAAGTAAAAGTTTGCTGTTTGAATAAAGAAGGAGACCAGATGTATCTCGAAGTGTATCTAAGAGAGTTAAATTTGAAATGTTCATAATTTGAGCAATTATTGAGCGCGAATTCGTCTTTCTTACAAAAGTTATAGAAATATAATATAGGTAAA
>JASVEB010000096.1:0-15000 GCA_036983795.1 Megachile lagopoda | reverse complement strand
TCCTCTCCCTCTCCTCTCTCCTCTCCTCTCCTCTTCCTCTCCCTCTCTCCTCTCCCTCTCCTCTCCCTCTCCTCTCCTCTCCTCTCCCTCTCCTCTCCCTCTCCTCTCCTCTCCTCTCTCTCCTCTCCCTCTTCCTCTCCCTCTCTCCCTCTCCTCTCCTCTCCCTCTCCTCTCTCCCTCTCCTCTCCCTCTCCTCTCCTCTCCCTCTCCTCTCTCCTCTCCTCTCCCTCTCCTCTCCCCTCTCCTCTCCCTCTCCTCTCCCTCTCCTCTCCTCTCCTCTCCTCTCCCTCTTCCTCTCCCTCTCCTCTCCCTCTCTCCTCTCCTCTCCTCTCCTCTCCTCTCCTCTCCTCTCCCCTCTCCTCTCCTCTCTCCCTCTCCCTCTCCTCTCCCTCTCCTCTCCTCTCCTCTCCCTCTCCCTCTCCTCTCCTCTCTCCTCTCCCTCTCCTCTCCCTCTCCTCTCCCTCTCCTCTCCCTCTCCTCTCCCTCTCCTCTCCCTCTCCTCTCCCTCTCCTCCTCTCCTCTCTCCTCTCCTCTTCCCTCTCCTCTCTCCCTCTCCTCTCCCTCTCCTCTCTCCCTCTCCTCTCCTCTCCCTCTCCTCTCCCTCTCTCCTCTCCTCTCCTCTCCTCTCCTCTCCCTCTCCTCTCCCTCTCCTCTCTCCTCTCCTCTCCTCTCCCTCTCCCTCTCCTCTTCCTCTCCCTCTCCTCTCCCTCTCCTCTCCCTCTTCCTCTCCTCTCCTCTCCCTCTCCTCTCCCTCTCCTCTCTCTCCCTCTCCTCTCCCTCTCCTCTCTCCTCTCCTCTCCCTCTCCTCTCCTCTCCCTCTCTCCTCTCCCTCTCCCTCTCCTCTCCCTCTCCTCTCCCTCTCCTCTCCCCTCTCCTCTCTCCCTCTCCTCTCCTCTCCCTCTCCTCCTCTCCTCTCCCTCTCTCCCTCTCCTCTCTCCCTCTCCTCTCTCCCTCTCCTCTCCCTCTCCTCTCTCCCTCTCCTCTCCCTCTTCCTCTCTCCCTCTCCTCTCCCTCTCCTCTCCCTCTCCTCTCCCTCTCCTCTCCTCTCCTCTCTCCTCTCCCCTCTCCTCTCCCTCTCCTCTCCCTCTCCTCTCCTCTCCCTCTCCTCTCTCCCTCTCCTCTCCTCTCCCTCTCCTCTCCTCTCCCTCTCCCTCTCTCCCTCTCCCTCTTCCCTCTCCCTCTCCTCTCCCTCTCCTCTCCTCTCCTCTCCCTCTTCCCTCTCCTCTCCCTCTCCTCTTCCTCTCCCTCTCCCTCTCCTCTCCCTCTCCTCTCCCTCTCCTCTCCTCTCCTCTCCCTCTCCTCTCCCTCTCCTCTCCCTCTCCTCTCCCCTCTCCTCTCCCTCTCCTCTCCTCTCCTCTCCCCTCTCCTCTCCCTCTCTCCCTCTCCTCTCCTCTCCCTCTCCTCTCCCTCTCCTCTCCCTCTCCTCTCCTCTCCCTCTCCTCTCTCCTCTCCCTCTCCTCTCCCTCTCTCCTCTCCCTCTCTCCTCTCCCTCTCCTCTCCCTCTCCTCTCCTCTCCCTCTCCCTCTCCTCTCCTCTCCCTCTCCTCTCCTCTCCCTCTCCTCTCCCTCTCTCCTCTCCTCTCCCTCTCCTCTCCCTCTCCTCTCCTCTCCTCTCCTCTCTCCTCTCCCTCTCCTCTCCCTCTCCTCTCCCTCTCCTCTCCCTCTCCTCTCCTCTCCCTCTCCTCTCCCTCTCCCTCTCCTCTCCCTCTCCTCTCCCTCTCCTCTCCCTCTCCTCTCCCTCTCCTCTCCCCTCTCCTCTCCCTCTCCTCTCCCTCTCCTCTCTCTCCTCTCCTCTCCTCTCCCCTCTCCTCTCCCTCTCCTCTCCCTCTCCTCTCCCTCTCCTCTCCCTCTCCTCTCCCTCTCCTCTCCCTCTCCCTCTCCTCTCCCTCTCCTCTCCCCTCTCCCTCTCCTCTCCTCTCCTCTCCTCTCCCCTCTCTCCCTCTCCCTCTCCTCTCCTCTCCCTCTCCTCTCCCTCTCCTCTCCCCTCTCCTCTCCTCTCCCTCTCTCCCTCTCCTCTCCCTCTCCTCTCCCTCTCCTCTCCCTCTCCTCTCCTCTCCTCTCCCTCTCCTCTCCCTCTCCTCTCCTCCCTCTCCCTCTCCTCTCCCTCTCCCTCTCCCTCTCCTCTCTCCTCTCCTCTCTCCCCCTCTTCCTCTCCTCTCCCTCTCCCTCTCCTCTCCTCTCCTCTCCCCTCTCCTCTCCTCTCTCCCTCTCCTCTCCTCTCCTCTCTCCCTCTCCTCTCCTCTCCTCTCCCTCTCCTCTCTCCCTTCTCCTCTCCTCTCCCTCTCCTCTCCCTCTCCTCTCCTCTCCTCTCCCTCTCCTCTCCCTCTCCTCTCCTCTCCCTCTCCTCTCCCTCTCCTCTCTCTCCCTCTCCTCTCCTCTCCTCTTCCCTCTCTCTCCTCTCCTCTCCCTCTCCTCTCCCTCTCCTCTCCTCTCCCTCTCCTCTCCCTCTCCTCTCCTCTCCTCTCCTCTCCTCTCCCTCTCCTCTCCTCTCCCTCTCCTCTCCCTCTCCTCTCCCTCTCCTCTCCCTCTCCTCTCCCTCTCCTCTCTCCTCTCCTCTCTCCTCTCCTCTCCCTCTCCTTCCCTCTCCTCTCCTCTCCTCTCTCTCCCTCTCCTCTCCCTCTCCTCTCCCTCTCCTCTCCTCTCCTCTCCTCTCCTCTCCCTCTCCTCTCCCTCTCCTCTCCTCTCCCTCTCCTCTCCCTCTCCTCTCCCTCTCCTCTCCTCTCCCTCTCCCTTCCTCTCCCTCTCCTCTCCTCTCCTCTCCTCTCTCCCTCTCCTCTCCCTCTCCTCTCCTCTCCTCTCCCTCTCTCCTCTCCTCTCCCTCTCCCTCTCCTCTCCTCTCCTCTCCTCTCCCTCTCCTCTCCTCTCCTCTCCTCTCCCTCTCTCCCTCTCCCTCTCCTCTCCCTCTCCTCTCCTCTCCTCTCCTCTCCTCTCTCCTCTCCTCTCTCTCCTCTCCTCTCCCCTCTCCTCTCCCTCTCCCTCTCCTCTTCCTCTCCTCCTCTCCCTCTCCTCTCCTCTCCCTCTCCCTCTCCTCTCTCTCCTCTCCTCTCCTCTCCCTCTCCTCTCCCTCTCCCTCTCCTCTCCTCTCCCTCTTCCCTCTCTCTCCCTCTCCTCTCCCTCTCCTCTCCTCTCTCCCTCTCCTCTCCTCTCCCTCTCCTCTCCCTCTCTCCTCTCCTCTCCTCTCTCCCTCTCCTCTCCCTCTCCTCTCCCTCTCCTCTCCCTCTCCTCTCCTCTCCCTCTCCTCTCCCTCTCCTCTCCTCTCCTCTCCTCTCCCTCTCCTCTCCTCTCCCTCTCCTCTCTCCCTCTCCTCTCCTCTCCTCTCCCTCTCCTCTCCCTCTCCTCTCCTCTCCTCTCTCCCTCTCCTCTCCTCTCCTCTCCCTCTCCTCTCCTCTCCCTCTCCTCTCCCTCTCCTCTCCCTCTCTCCTCTCCCTCTCCTCTCTCCTCTCCCTCTCTCCCTCTCCTCTCCCTCTCCTCTCTCCCTCTCTCCTCTCCCTCTCCTCTCCTCTCCTCTCCCTCTCCTCTCCCCTCTTCCTCTCTCCTCTCCTCTCCCTCTCTCCCTCTCCTCTCCCTCTCCTCTCTCTCCTCTCCCTCTCCTCTCCTCTCCCTCTCCTCTCCCTCTCCTCTCCTCTCCTCTCTCCTCTCCTCTCCCTCTCTCCCTCTCCTCTCCCTCTCCTCTCTCCCTCTCCTCTCTCCTCTCCCTCTCCTCTCCCTCTCCTCTCCCTCTCCCTCTCCTCTCCTCTCCCTCTCCTCTTCCCTCTCCTCTCCCTCTCCTCTCCTCTCCCTCTCCTCTCCTCTCCTCTCCCTCTCCTCTCCCTCTCCTCTCCTCTCCTCTCTCCCTCTCCTCTCTCCTCTCCCTCTCCTCTCCCTCTCCTCTCCCTCTCCTCTCCTCTCCCTCTCCTCTCCTCTCCTCTCCTCTCCCTCTCCTCTCCTCTCCTCTCCTCTCCCTCTCCTCTCTCTCCCTCTCCTCTCCTCTCCTCTCTCCCTCTCCTCTCCTCTCCTCTCTCCCTCTCCTCTCTCCCTCTCCTCTCCCTCTCTCCTCTCCCTCTCCTCTCCTCTCCTCTCCTCTCCTCTCTCCTCTCTCCCTCTCCCTCTCCTCTCCTCTCCTCTCCCTCTCCCTCTCCTCTTCCCTCTCCCTCTCTCCTCTCCCTCTCCTCTCCTCTCCTCTCCTCTCCCTCTCCTCTCCCTCTCCTCTCCCTCTCCTCTTCCTCTCCTCTCCTCTCCTCTCCCTCTCCTCTCCCTCTCCTCTCCCTCTCCCCTCTCCTCTCCCTCTCCTCTCCCTCTCCTCTCTCCTCTCCTCTCCCTCTCCTCTCCCTCTCCTCTCCCTCTCCTCTCTCCTCTCTCCTCTCCCCTCTCCTCTCCCTCTCCTCTCTCCTCTCCTCTCCTCTCCCTCTCCTCTCCCCTCTCCTCTCCCTCTCCCTCTCCTCTCCTCTCCTCTCCCTCTCTCTCTCCCTCTCCTCTCCCTCTCCTCTCCCTCTCCTCTCCTCTCCCTCTCTCCTCTCCCTCTCCTCTCCCTCTCCTCTCCCTCTCCTCTCCCTCTCTCCTCTCCTCTCTCTCCTCTCCCTCTCCTCTCCCTCTCCTCTCCCTCTCCTCTCCCTCTCCTCTCCCTCTCCTCTCCCTCTCCCTCTCCTCTCCCTCTCCCTCTCCTCTTCCTCTCCTCTCCCTCTCCTCTCCCTCTCTCCTCTCCTCTCCTCTCTCTCCCTCTCCTCTCCTCTCTCTCCCTCTCCCTTCTCCCTCTCCTCTCCTCTCCCTTCCTCTCCTCTCCTCTCCTCTCCTCTCCTCTCCCTCTCCTCTCCCTCTCCTCTCCCTCTCCCTCTCCTCTCTCCTCTCCTCTCCTCTCCTCTCCCTCTCCCTCTCCTCTCCTCTCCTCTCCTCTCCTCTCTCCTCTCCCTCTCCTCTCCTCTCCCTCTCTCCTCTCTCTCTCTCCCTCTCCTCTCCCTCTCCTCTCCTCTCCCTCTCCCTCTCCTCTCCTCTCCCTCTCCTCTCCCTCTCCTCTCCTCTCCCTCTCCTCTCTCCTCTCCTCTCCCTCTCCTCTCCTCTCCTCTCTCCTCTCCTCTCTCCTCTCCTCTTCCTCTCCTCTCCCTCTCCCTCTCCTCTCCTCTCCCCTCTCCTCTCCTCTCCTCTCCTCTCCCTCTCCTCTCCCTCTCCTCTTCCTCTCCCTCTCCTCTCCCTCTCCTCTCCCTCTCCTCTCCTCTCCCTCTCCCTCTCCTCTCCTCTCCTCTCCCTCTCCCTCTCCTCTCTCCCTCTCCCTCTCCTCTCCTCTCCTTCCTCTCCTCTCCCTCTCCTCTCTCTCCCTCTCCTCTCCCTCTCCTCTCCTCTCTCTCCTCTCCCTCTCCTCTCTCCTCTCCCTCTCCTCTCCTCTCCCTCTCTCTCCCTCTCCTCTCTCCTCTCCCTCTCCTCTCCTCTCCCTCTCTCCCTCTCCTCTCCTCTCTCCTCTCCCTCTCCTCTCCCCTCTCCTCTCCCTCTCCTCTCCTCTCCTCTCCCTCTCTCCTCTCCTCTCCCTCTCCCTCTCCTCTCCTCTCCTTCTCCCTCTCCTCTCCCTCTCTCCTCTCCTCTTCCTCTCCCTCTCCCTCTCCTCTCCTCTCCTCTCCCTCTCTCCTCTCCTCTCCTCTCCCTCTCCTTCCTCCTCTCCTCTCCTCTCCTCTCCCTCTCCTCTCCCTCTCCTCTCCCTCTCCTCTCCTCTCCTCTCCTCTCCCTCTCCTCTCCCCTCTCCTCTCCTCTCCCTCTCCTCTCCCTCTCTCCCTCTCCCTCTCCTCTCCTCTCCCTCTCCTCTCCTCTCCCTCTCCTCTCCCTCTCCTCTCCTCTCCCTCTCCTCTCTCCTCTCCTCTCCTCTCCCTCTCCCTCTCCTCTCCTCTCCCTCTTCCTCTCCTCTCCTCTCCCCTCTCCTCTCCCTCTCCTCTCCCTCTCCTCTCCCCTCTCCTCTCCTCTCTCCTCTCTCCTCTCCTCTCCTCTCCCCTCTCCCTCTCCTCTCCTCTCCTCTCCTCTCCCTCTCCTCTCCTCTCCTCTCCTCTCCCTCTCCTCTCCTCTCCTCTCCTCTCCCTCTCCTCTCCCTCTCCTCTCCTCTCCCTCTCCTCTCCTCTCCTCTCCTCTCCCTCTCCCTCTCTCCCTCTCCTCTCCTCTCCTCTCCTCTCTCCTCTCCCTCTCCTCTCCCTCTCCTCTCCTCTCCTCTCCTCTCCCCCTCTCCTCTCTCTCCTCTCTCTCCCTCTCCTCTCTCCTCTCCTCTCCTCTCTCCTCTCCCTCTCCTCTCCCTCTCCTCTTCCCTCTCCTCTCCTCTCCTCTCCCTCTCCTCTCTCCTCTCCCTCTCCTCTCCTCTCCTCTCCTCTCCTCTCCTCTCCCTCTCCCTCTCCTCTCCTCTCCCTCTCCTCTCCTCTCCCTCTCCTCTCTCCTCTCCCTCTCCCTCTCTCTCCTCTCCCTCTCCTCTCCCTCTCCTCTCCCTCTCCTCTCCCTCTCCTCTCTCCTCTCCCTCTCCTCTCCCTCTCCCTCTCCTCTCCTCCTCTCCTCTCCTCTCCTCTCCCTCTCCTCTCCCCTCTCTCCTCTCCTCTCCTCTCCTCTCCTCTCCCCTCTCCTCTCCCTCTCCTCTCCTCTCCTCTCCCTCTCCCTCTTCCTCTCCTCTCCTCTCCTCTCCCTCTCCTCTCCCTCTCCCTCTCTCTCTCTCCTCTCCCTCTCCTCTCTCCTCTCCTCTCCTCTCCTCTCCCTCTCTCCTCTCCCTCTCTCCTCTCCCTCTCCTCTCCCTCTCCCTCTCCTCTCTCCCTCTCCTCTCCTCTCCCTCTCCTCTCCCTCTCCCTCTCCTCTCTCCTCTCCCTCTCTCCTCTCCCTCTCCTCTCTCCCTCTCCTCTCCTCTCCTCTCCTCTCCCTCTCCTCTCCTCTCCTCTCCTCTCCCTCTCCTCTCTCCTCTCCTCTCCCTCTCCTCTCCTCTCCTCTTCCTCTCCCTCTCCTCTCTCCTCTCCTCTCCTCTCCTCTCTCCTCTCCTCTCCCTCTCCTCTCCCTCTCCTCTCTCCTCTCCTCTCCCTCTCCCTCTCCTCTCCCCTCTCCTCTCCCTCTCTCCTCTCCTCTCCTCTCTCCCTCTCCTCTCCCCTCTCCCTCTCCTCTCCTCTCCTCTCTCCCTCTCTCTCTCCTCTCTCCCTCTCTCCCTCTCCTCTCCTCTCCCTCTCCTCTCCTCTCCCTCTCCTCTCCCCTCTCCTCTCCTCTCCCTCTCCCTCTCCTCTCTCCCCTCTCTCCTCTCCTCTCTCCTCTCCCTCTCCTCTCCCTCTCCTCTCCCTCTCCTCTCCCTCTCCTCTCCCTTCTCCTCTCCCTCTCCTCTCCCTCTCCTCTCCCTCTTCCTCTCCTCTCCTCTCCTCTCCCTCTCCTCTCCCTCTCCTCTCCCTCTCCTCTCCTCTCCCTCTCCTCTCCTCTCTCCTCTCCTCTCCCTCTCCTCTCCCTCTCCTCTCCCTCTCCTCTCCTCTCCCCTCTCCCTCTCCTCTCCTCTCCCTCTCCTCTCCCTCTCCTCTCCCTCTCCTCTCCCTCTCCTCTCCCTCTCCTCTCCTCTCCTCTCCTCTCCTCTCTCCTCTCCCTCTCCCTCTCCTCTCCTCTCCTCTCCCTCTCCTCTCTCCTCTCCTCTCCTCTCCTCTCCTCTCCCTCTCCTCTCCCTCTCCTCTCTCTCCTCTCCCTCTCCCTCTCTCCTCTCCTCTCTCCTCTCTCCCTCTCCTCTCCCCTCTCCTCTCCCTCTCCTCTCTCTCCCTCTCCTCTCCCTCTCTCCCTCTCCTCTCCCTCTCCTCTCCCTCTCCTCTCCCTCTTCCCTCTCCTCTCCCTCTCCTCTCCCTCTCCTCTCCTCTCCTCTCCCTCTCCTCTCCCTCTCCCTCTCCTCTCCCTCTCTCCTCTCCTCTCCTCTCCCTCTCCCCTCTCCTCTCCTCTCCTCTCCCTCTCCTCTCCTCTCTCCTCTCCCTCTCCCTCTCTCCCTCTCCTCTCCTCTCCTCTCCCTCTCCCTCTCCTCTCCTCTCCCTCTCCTCTTCCCTCTCCTCTCCCTCTCCCTCTCCTCTCTCCCTCTCCTCTCCCTCTCCTCTCCCTCTCCTCTCCTCTCCCTCTCCTTCCCTCTCCTCTCTCCTCTCCTCTCCCTCTCTCCCTCTCCTCTCTCCTCTCCTCTCCTCTCTCCTCTCCTCTCCTCTCCCTCTCCTCTCCTCTCCTCTCCCTCTCCTCTCTCCCTCTCCTCTCCCTCTCCTCTCCTCTCTCCTCTCCCTCCTCTCCTCTCCTCTCCTCTCCTCTCCCTCTCTCTCCCTCTCCTCTCCCTCTCCCTCTCCTCTCCTCTCTCCTCCCTCTCCTCTCCTCTCCTCTCCCTCTCCTCTCCCTCTCCTCTCCTCTCCTCTCCCTCTCCTCTCCCTCTCCTCTCCTCTCCTCTCCCTCTCCTCTCTCCCTCTCCTCTCCCTCTCCTCTCCTCTCCTCTCCTCTCCTCTCTCCTCTCCCTCTCCTCTCCCTCTCCTCTCCTCTCCCTCTTCCCCTCTCCCTCTCCTCTTCCTCTCCCTCTCCTCTCTCTCCCTCTCCTCTCCTCTCCTCTCCCTCTCCTCTCTCCCTCTCCTCTCCCTCTCCTCTCCCTCTCCTCTCCTCTCTCCCTCTCCTCTCCTCTCTCCTCTCCCTCTCCTCTCCTCTCCTCTCCCTCTCCTCTTCCTCTCCTCTCCTCTCCCTCTCCTCTCCCTCTCCTCTCCCTCTTCCTCTCCCTCTCCTCTCCCTCTCTCCTCTCCTCTCTCCCTCTCCTCTCTCCCTCTCCTCTCCCTCTCCTCTCCTCTCCTCTCCCTCTCCTCTCCCTCTCCTCTCCCTCTCCCTCTCCTCTCTCCTCTCCCTCTCCTCTCCTCTCCTCTCCTCTCCCTCTCCTCTCCTCTCCCTCTCCTCTCCCTCTCCTCTCCTCTCCTCTCCCTCTCTCCCTCTCCTCTCCCTCTCTCCCTCTCCTCTCTCCTCTCCCTCTCTCTCCTCTCCTCTCCCTCTCCTCTCCTCTCCTCTCTCTCTCCCTCTCTCCTCTTCCCTCTCTCCCTCTCCCTCTCCCTCTCTCCTCTCCCTCTCCTCTCCCTCTCCTCTCCCTCTCCTCTCTCCTCTCCTCTCCTCTCCTCTCCCTCTCCTCTCCTCTCCCTCTCCTCTCCCTCTCCTCTCCCTCTCCCTCTCCCTCTCCTCTCCTCTCCCTCTCCTCTCTCCTCTCCTCTCTCCCTCTCCTCTCCCTCTCCTCTCCCTCTCCCTCTCCTCTCCTCTCCCTCTTCCTCTCCCCTCTCCCCTCTCCTCTCCCTCTCTCTCCCTCTCCCTCTCCTCTCCTCTCCTCTCCCTCTTCCCTCTCTCCTCTCCCTCTCCTCTCCCTCTCCTCTCCTCTCCTCTCCCTCTCCTCTCCCTCTCCTCTCCCTCTCCTCTTCCCTCTCCTCTCCCTCTCTCCTCTCCCTCTCCTCTCCTCTCCCTCTCCTCTCCTCTCCTCTCCTCTTCCTCTCCCTCTCCTCTCCTCTCCTCTCCCTCTCCTCTCCTCTCTCCTCTCCCTCTCTCTCCTCTCCCTCTCCTCTCCCTCTCCCTCTCCCTCTCCTCTCCCTCTCCTCTCCCTCTCTCCTCTCCTCTCCTCTCCCTCTCCTCTCCCTCTCCTCTCCCTCTCCTCTCCCTCTCTCCTCTCCTCTCTCCTCTCCTCTCCCTCTCCTCTCCCTCTCCTCTCCCTCTCTCCTCTCCTCTCCTCTCCCTCTCCTCTCCTCTCCTCTCCCTCTCCTCTCCCTCTCCTCTCCCTCTCTCCTCTCCCTCTCCTCTCCCTCTCCTCTCCTCTCCTCTCCTCTCCCTCTCCTCTCCTCTCCCTCTCCTCTCCTCTCCTCTCCCTCTCCTCTCCTCTCTCCCTCTCCTCTCCTCTCCTCTCCCTCTCTCCCTCTCCTCTCCCTCTCCTCTCCCTCCTCTCCCTCTCCTCTCCTCTCCCTCTCCTCTCCTCTCCCTCTCCTCTCCTCTCCTCTCCCTCTTCCTCTCCCTCTCCTCTCCCTCTCCCTCTCCTCTCTCCTCTCCTCTCCCTCTCCTCTCCCTCTTCCCTCTCCTCTCCTCTCTCCTCTCCCTCTCCCTCTCCTCTCCCTCTCCTCTCCTCTCCTCTCCCCTCTCCTCTTCCCTCTCCTCTCCCTCTCCTCTCCCTCTCCTCTCTCCCTCTCCTCTCCCTCTCCTCTCTCCCTCTCCTCTCCCTCTCCTTCCTCTCCTCTCCTCTCCCCTCTCCCTCTCCCTCTCCTCTCCTCTCCCTCTCCTCTCCTCTCTCCCTCTCCTCTCCTCTCCCTCTCCTCTCCCTCTCCTCTCCCTCTCCTCTCCCTCTCCTCTCCCTCTCCTCTTCCCTCTCCTCTCCTCTCCCTCTCCTCTCCCTCTCCTCTCCCTCTCCTCTCCTCTCCTCTCCTCTCCCTCTCCTCTCTCCCTCTCCTCTCTCCCTCTCCCTCTCCTCTCCCTCTCCTCTCCTCTCTCCTCTCCCTCTCTCTCCTCTCCCTCTCTTCCCTCTCCTCTCCTCTCCTCTCTCCTCTCCCTCTCCTCTCCTCTCCTCTCCCCTCTCCTCCTCTCCCTCTCCTCTCTCCTCTCCCTCTCTCCCTCTCCTCTCCCTCTCCTCTCCTCTCCTCTCCCTCTTCCTCTCCTCTTCCTCTCCCTCTCCCTCTCTCCTCTCCTCTCCTCTCCCTCTCCTCTCCTCTCCTCTCCCTCTCCCTCTCCTCTCCTCTCTCTCCTCTCCCTCTCCTCTCCCTCTCCTCTCCTCTCCTCTCCCTCTCCTCTCCTCTCCTCTCCTCTCCCTCTCTCCCTCTCCTCTCTCCCTCTCCTCTCCCTCTCCTCTCCCTCTCCCTCTCCCCTCTCCTCTCTCTCCTCTCCTCTCCCTCTCCTCTCCTCTCTCCTCTCCCTCTCCCTCTCTCCTCTCCTCTCCCTCTCCCTCTCCCCTCTCCTCTCCCTCTCCTCTCCCTCTCCTCTCCTCTCCTCTCCCTCTCCTCTCCTCTCCTCTCTCCCTCTCCTCTCCCTCTCCTCTCCCTCTCCTCTCCCCTCTCCCTTCCTCTCTCCCTCTCCCTCTCCTCTCCTCTCCTCTCCCTCTCCCTCTCCTCTCCTCTCCTCTTCCTCTCCCTCTCCCTCTCCTCTCCTCTCCCTCTCCTCTCCCTCTCCTCTCCTCTCCCTCTCTTCCCTCTCCTCTCCCTCTCCTCTCCTCTCCCTTCCTCTCCTCTCCTCTCCTCTCCTCTCCCTCTCCTCTCCCTCTCTCCTCTCCTCTCTCCTCTCTCCCCTCTCCTCTCCTCTCCCTCTCCTCTCCCTCTCTCCTCTCCCTCTCCTCTCCTCTCCTCTCCTCTCCTCTCCCTCTCCTCTCCCTCTCCTCTCCCTCTCCTCTCCTCTCCTCTCTCCTCTCCTCTCCCTCTCCTCTCCCTCTCCTCTCCTCTCCTCTCCTCTCCCTCTCCTCTCCCTCTCCTCTCCCTCTCTCCTCTCCCTCTCCTCTCCTCTCCCCTCTCCTCTCCTCTCCTCTCCTCTCCCTCTCCTCTCCCTCTCCTCTCCTCTCCCTCTTCCCTCTCCTCTCCTCTCCTCTCCTCTCCCTCTCCTCTCCCTCTCCTCTCCCTCTCCTCTCCCTCTCCTCTCCCTCTCCTCTCCCTCTCCTCTCCCTCTCTCTCTCCCTCTCCCTCTTCCTCTCCCTCTCCTCTCCTCTCCCTCTCTCCCCTCTCCTCTCCCTCTCCTCTCTCCTCTCCCTCTCCTCTCCTCTCTCTCCCTCTCCTCTCCCTCTCTCCTCTCCTCTCCCTCTCCTCTCCCTCTCCTCTCCCTCTCCTCTCCCTCTCCTCTCCCTCTCCTCTCCTCTCCTCTCCTCTCTTCCTCTCCTCTCCTCTCCCTCTCCTCTCCTCTCCTCTCCCTCTCCTCTCCCCTCTTCCTCTCCTCTCCCTCTCCTCTCTCCCTCTCCTCTCCTCTCCTCTCCCTCTCCTCTCTCCTCTCCCTCTCCTCTCCCTCTCCTCTCCTCTCTCTCCTCTCCTCTCCCTCTCCTCTCCCTCTCCTCTCCCCTCTCCTCTCCCTCTCTCTCCCTCTCCTCTCTCCCTCTCCTCTCTCCCTCTCCTCTCCCTCTCCTCTCCCTCTCCTCTCCCTCTCTCCTCTCCTCTCCCTCTCCTCTCTCCTCTCCCCTCTCCTCTCCTCTCCTCTCTCTCCCTCTCCTCTCCCTCTCTCCCTCTCCTCTCCTCTCTCCCTCTCCTCTCTCCCTCTCCTCTCCTCTCCTCTCCCTCTCCTCTCCCTCTCCTCTCTCCTCTCCCTCTCCTCTCCCTCTCCCTCTCCTCTCTCCTCTCCTCTCCCTCTCCTCTCTCCCTCTCCTTCTCCCTCTCTCCTCTCCTCTCCCTCTCCTCTCCCTCTCCTCTCCCTCTCCTCTCCCTCTCCTCTCCCTCTCCCTCTCCTCTTCCTCTCTCCCTCTCCCTCTCCTCTCCTCTCCCTCTCCTCTCCTTCCCTCTCCTCTCCTCTCCTCTCCCTCTCCTCTCCCTCTCCTCTCTCCTCTCCTCTCTCCCTCTCCTCTCCTCCTCTCCCTCTCCTCTCCCTCTCCCTCTCCTCTCCCTCTCCTCTCCCCTCTCCTCTCCTCTCCTCTCCCTCTCCTCTCCCTCTCTCCCTCTCCTCTCCTCTCCTCTCCCTCTCCCTCTCCTCTCCTCTCTCCTCTCCTCTCCCCTCTCCTCTCCCTCTCCTCTCCCTCTCCTCTCCTCTCTCCTCTCCTCTCCCTCTCCTCTCCTCTCCCTCTCTCCCTCTCCTCTCCCCTCTCCTCTCCCTCTCCTCTCCCTCTCCCCTCTCCTCTCTCCCTCTCCTCTCCCTCTCTCTCCCTCTCCCTCTCCTCTCCCTCTCCTCTCTCCTCTCCTCTCCCTCTCCTCTCTCCCTCTCCTCTCCCTCTCCTCTCCTCTCCCCTCTCCTCTCCCTCTCCTCTCCTCTCCTCTCCCTCTCCTCTCCCTCTCCTCTCCCTCTCCTCTCCTCTCCCTCTCCTCTCCCCTCTCCTCTCCCTCTCCTCTCCTCTCCCTCTCTCCTCTCCTCTCCTCTCCCTCTCCTCTCCCTCTCCTCTTCCTCTCCTCTCCTCTCCCTCTCCTCTCCCCTCTCCCTCTCCTCTCCTCTCCTCTCCCTCTCCCTCTCCTCTCCCTCTCCTCTCCCTCTCCTCTCCTCTCCCTCTCCTCTCCTCTCCCTCTCCTCTCCCTCTCCCTCTCCTCTCCTCTCTCTCCTCTCCTCTCCTCTCCCTCTCCTCTCTCCTCTCCCTCTCCTCTCCTCTCTCCTCTCCTCTCCTCTCCTCTCTCCTCTCCCCTCTCCTCTCCTCTCCCTCTCCTCTCCTCTCCTCTCCTCTCCCCTCTCCCTCTCCCTCTCCTCTCCCTCTCCTCTCCCTCTCCTCTCCCTCTCCTCTCCCTCTCCTCTCCCTCTCCTCTCCTCTCCCTCTCCCTCTCCTCTCCTCTCCCTCTCTCCTCTCCTCTCCTCTCTCCTCTCCCTCTCCTCTCCTCTCCCTCTCTCCCTCTCCTCTCCCTCTCCTCTCCTCTCCCCTCTCTCCTCTCCCTCTCCTCTCCTCTCCCTCTCCCTCTCCTTCTCCCTCTCCTCTCCTCTCCCTCTCCTCTCCTCTCCTCTCCCTCTCCTCTCCCTCTCCTCTCCTCTCCTCTCCCTCTCCTCTCCTCTCTCCTCTCCTCTCCCTCTCCTCTCCCTCTCCTCTCCTCTCCTCTCCCTCTCCTCTCCTCTCCCTCTTCCTCTCCTCTCCTCTCCCTCTCCCTCTCCTCTCCTCTCCTCTCCTCTCCCTCTCCTCTCCTCTCCTCTCCTCTCTCCCTCTCCTCTCCCTCTCTCTCCTCTCCCTCTCCTCTCCTCTCCCTCTCCTCTCCTCTCTCCCTCTCCTCTCTCCCCTCTCCTCTCCTCTCTCCCTCTCCTCTCCTCTCCCTCTCCTCTCTCCTCTCCCTCTCCTCTCCCTCTCCTCTCCTCTCCCTCTCCTCTCCCTCTCCTCTCCTCTCTCTCCCTCTCCTCTCCTCTCCTCTCCTCTCCTCTCCCTCTCCTCTCCCTCTCCTCTCCCTCTCCTCTCTCCCTCTCCTCTCCTCTCCTCTCCCTCTCCTCTCCCTCTCCTCTCCCTCTCCTCTCCTCTCCTCTCCCTCTCCTCTCCTCTCTCCTCTCCTCTCCTCTCCTCTCTCCCTCTCCTCTCTCCCTCTCCTCTCCCTCTCCCTCTCCCTCTCCCTCTCCCTCTCCTCTCCTCTTCCTCTCCTCTCCCTCTCTCCCTCTCCTCTTCCTCTCTCCCTCTCCTCTCTCCTCTCTCCTCTCCCTCTCCTCTCCCTCTCCTCTCCCTCTCCTCTCCTCTCCCTCTCCTCCTCTCCTCTCCCTCCTCTCCCTCTCCTCTCCTCTCCCTCTCCTCTCCCTCTCCTCTCCTCTCCTCTCCTCTCCTCTCCCTCTCTCCTCTCTCCTCTCCTCTCCCTCTCCTCTCCCTCTCCCTCTCCTCTCCTCTCTCTCCTCTCCCTCTCCTCTCTCTCTCCTCTCCCTCTCCTCTCCCTCTCCTCTCCCTCTCTCCTCTCTCCTCTCCTCTCCCTCTCCTCTCCCTCTCCTCTCCTCTCCTCTCCTCTCCTCTCTTCCTCTCCCTCTCCTCTCCTCTCCTCTCCTCTCCCTCTCCTCTCCCTCTCCTCTCTCTCCTCTCCTCTCCCCTCTCCCTCTCCTCTCCTCTCCCTCTCCTCTCCTCTCTCTCCTCTCCCTCTCCTCTCCCTCTCCTCTCCTCTCCTCTCCCTCTCCTCTCCTCTCTCCTCTCCCTCTCCTCTCCCTCTCCTCTCCTCTCCTCTCCTCTTCCTCTCCTCTCCCTCTCCTCTCTCCTCTCCCTCTCCTCTCCTCTCCTCTCCTCTCCTCCTCTCCCTCTCCTCTCCTCTCCTCTCCTCTCTCTCTCCCTCTCCTCTCCCTCTCCCTCTCTCCTCTCCTCTCTTCCTCTCCTCTCCTCTCCCTCTCCCTTCCTCTCCCTCTCCTCTCCCTCTCCTCTCCTCTCCCTCTCCCTCTCCTCTCCTCTCCCTCTCCTCTCTCTCCCTCTCTCTCTCCCCTCTCCTCTCCCTCTCCTCTCCCTCTCCTCTCCTCTCCTCTCCTCTCCTCTCCT